>ML419637.1:8023-18660 GCA_005239525.1 Nicotiana knightiana
AAGCCCCAATTCCCCCCCCCCCCCCCCTCTTGTACTTTCATGCTCTGGTATAATTAGTGACTAGATGCTCCAAGATGTGTACAATTGACATAGTATTGAATGTTTTATTCTCGATCACCTTATTAGTACTTTGCTCGGATACTTCATCAATGGATTAATTGAAAATTCAATTACATTCGATTAGAACTTACTATAACACATTTAGAAACAAAGTGTATAGTTCTATAAGATGTAATGCTATATTAATACTTAAGTTTTAGCAACAATATATATATACGTATATTAATATAGCATTAATATGTATACATATGTTGTTGTTGCTATAACTTAAGTGTATATATATAGTGTAATTGTTATATTTGGAAACATTATTATCCAAAGTAACTTGACTTGATAAAATTGTTCCAGTTCAATATAGAAATAATTTTCTTTTCGGCTACAAAAAAGCAGGAAAAAGTACTCCCTTTACATCTCAACATCTAAACATATTTTTAAAATATACTAGTCTAAGACCAAAATTTTAAAACCGGCACGCTATTAGTAACATACACAAAATTCTAATGCATTAATTTCCTCACATTATAGAACAAGCATTAGGATTTTCATCACTAAACATGGAGGTAAGTGTGTGAGTAGGTGTATTTGGTACTATTTGAAAAGCTTGAGGTACATCCCTCACATAGCCAGAGGGTGCTTTCTTGTCATAGACTCCTGGTGCATACGGATATGACACCAAATTGTATTCTACGTATGGCCAAAATTCTGCTTTCTTTCCTGTGTTCTGCACTTTCTTTAACACCTTGTTTGGTTCAACATTACCAATCACTGTTACTCGGCTTTGTTTTCTGCTTACATCCACTGATTTCACCCCTAAAACATAATATTAAGCAATTAGAATATACAATTCCAATACAAAGAATTTTGCCTAAGTTACATATTTGGCCATTAAAAATTATTACATTTGCTAGTCAAAATATACATAATATATACATTTTGTCGGTTATTATTTTTTAAAGCGGCTATAATATTGAAATAGTCTAATTATAAAATAAGAACTTGAACCCTCGAAGCTATGTAGTAAATTTTAAGTAATTAGTTTAACTTCTATATATTGATATAGTATAAAAAAAATTTATTTATTCACTTATTTCTTGATTTCTTTTATGCATGAGATAGAGAGATATGAGATGAACCTTTTATTGAAGAAACTGCATTAGTAACCTTCCTTTCACAGCCATCACAATCCATTTTCACCTTTATTTCAACTGTCTGAAATGGGGGAAAAACTTAGTTTCAATATAACGAAGCTTCAAATATTAATAAAAATAAATAAATAAAAAAAATAAATAAAAAATATATATATATATATATATATTAAGGGGTGAAACACATGGAGTTAGCATGCAAATTTACCTGCATTGGTTTGCGTTTGCTTTTTCTCGTACTTGTAACCTCAAACATATCTGATATGTGATCAATAATACCCATTTTATTCCTTAAAATCTTTCGAAAATAATATTTATTGTTTGAGAGAACGTAGTAAATTATAAATGGAAGAAAGAGAGGTTAATTAAGGTTGAAGAACTAAGAAGCTTTCAGTATATAAGGAAACTTGGTTGAAAATGCCAGTATTTATAACACTTGATTTATCAAAGAACACTTTAGGAGTTGTCAACAAGCTGTTGTTGAAGAAATTATAAACAATATTTTAAACTTAAGAAAGTGACTTATGTCGGCTAATCATAGAATATACACCAAAAATATCAAAGATAATTACTTGGACAACTGGGCAATATAATTTGGAGGGGTTTTGCTTGGACCCCAATTAATTAATCAATAACAAAATGGAGTTACTAGCTAAGTAATTACCTTCTTTTTAATTTTTTTGTTTATTTATTTGTTGAAAACTTGACGTAGTTGCCATAATGCCATCAGATATTGCAATATCACTTGTTTAATGTTTCTTTATTTCTTGCGTCTTCACCTTATAATATTCGTGGAAATGATTGTTCTGATTTTCTTAGTTCAAAAATACACATTAACCATTAATACTAATTACTAATATTCATTCGCTGTGATCTCGTTTACAATCATTATTCATTCATGTGATCTATCCACTGTGTCATTCTGTCAAGAACGACCAACGCGTTTAGGTTACTCGGTCTATGATAGTTGTATCAAATATTCAGCAATGATTTTCCTTTCACGATTACCAAAAAATATAGCGCGACATAAATTAGTCTTATACGACGTGAATCTACATTAGTTGAGACGATGGGTTTCGGATACATGGGATAAAACAAAAATAAAATATTGTTTTTTCTCTTTCCTCCTTATTTTTCTCCGATAAAAAAAAAACCTAATGTTAGTGTTCAAGTCAACTTGTGCACATCTTAAACTATTATACTGAGTACACCCTATATTACTGCTAGCACATATTAACTCTGTTCATTAAGGCTTAGACCGATAAAAAAAAATAACTTACCCTGCTTTATAGTCTCTAAAATTTTAACTTTGAACGCTCATAATTTTCACTTGCTTTATTGACCGCCGTATATGCTAACATTGAAAGCAATTTTATTTCTTGGGTCTGTTTTAACAAATGAAAAAATCTATGACACTATGTTTACACAAGAGCTACAGCTGCACAAAAAATAGCTAAATTAAACTAGGTAAATTTTCGATTAATCATACAAGAAATCGGCTAAATATAGGCCAGACACATTTGCTCATCAACAAATACATCTCTTTTCCCCAAGTGCCACGTGTGTTTTCGTCTCTATTATATTAAGCAGATATACTTTGCATAGTTGCTGTTCAATAGCAGTGATTGGGATTGTTGGTTTTATTATACAATCAATGACCTGGAGCCCATCTTTTGGCATTATTTTTATGAAGAAATGGCTGCTATGAATTCTTGAAGGGGTCGTTTGGTTTGAGTACGAGCTTATGCCGGTATAAATTATACTGGTATAAGTTATATTGGTATAAATTATATTGGGATTAGTTATTCTGATATTATTTTTTATTTATTGTGGTGTATGTTATATTAAATATGACAATTGCATAATTTATAAGAAGAATATATAAGTTATACCAGTGCTAATTATCTCATCTTCTATAAGGTATAAGTTATCTCGGTGTTAATTTTAATCGTGGGATAACTTATACCTGATTTATTAACCAAACGAAATATTAAGGTGATATTAAATTTTTATATCAGCACTATACCTTTTTATACCTCATACCAAACAACCCCTAATACTACTTCATGTCCTTAAACCCCTTTCAACGAGGGTTATAGTAGAGTAGTAAATATTCTTTTATCTTTAATTAACAGTTTAGGGTTCGAGCTTTGTTTATGGAGTGATATTTATTAAAGAGTCTTTTATCTCCACGGTGAGATTTTCGATGTGAATTCGAATTTAATTTAGCAATTTAAATCATAACCTTATTACCCCTCTCTTTTCTGTTTGCAAGACATCCTTCAATTTTCTTTACTAGTATAAGTCATCTATCAAACACACAAAAATAAATAAAGAAATAAAAAAAGGAAAAAGTTTGCCACATATGTCTTTGCCCAACTTATAGGCCTATCTTTTTTTTTTCTTTTTTTTTTTTCTCCCTTCTTTTAATTATGTGGACTATACCCAAATGAAGTGTATAATTATACAATATGATGTGGCTATTTTTAATGGGATAGCTGAATGAATTATTTGAGAACTTAGATATTGCTGAAAGCAATGGAGAAGATTGTAATCCATTGTACTAAAACTATCTTCAGTCCAATCATTGATCTCCAATCTTTTTCTCATCAACTCTTAGAAGTCTTGATGGGTGTGCAAATAATAGAGTTTTTCAACAAATATCGATCTATCCTTATTATTTTACGTAAAACTTTCACTACATCCGTATAATATTTTCATTTAACTTGTAGTATTATTCAAGTTTCTCAATTTTAATAAAAAATTATTAACTTTTTCATTTTATTTAATAGAATGCGAAAAACAAGAACCCTAACGGCTTCTTGTTTTTCGCATTGACAAATAAATCGAAATACTTTATTAGTACTTTCAACTACTCTAGAGGAATTCGTGAATTCTCTAGAGTTGACGTCCCACACATGTCCCATCCTTACGAGTATTGCCATATTGCCATATTAGGTGTAACGCAACTTTCCAATGTAGGAAACTCATCGTGCATTTGCTGGTCCAATTGATCATGATCATCATCTTTAACGAATAGCCTGTTTGGTCGAAAATGTTTTTTTGTGGCCAAAAATGTTTTTACCCAAAAATATAGGTGTTTGGCTAAGCTTTTAGAAGGTGAAAAAAGGTGTTTTTGAGGAGAAGCAAAAGCAATTTTTGAAAAGCAGAAAAATGTAGTTTCTCTCTAAAAGCACTTTTGAGAAATATACACTTAGAAACAGTTTTCAAAAGCTTGGTCAAACGCTAACTACTGATCAAAAGTGATTTTCAAATTAATTAATCAAATACAAATCGATTTTCACTAAAAATACTTTTTCGAAAAGCACATCTCAAAATAAGCAGATTTTAGGAGCTTGGCCAAATAGGCTATAAATTATGAATACTTTGTCGGCAGGGGCGGAGGTAGAGTATGGCGACCGGGTTCATCTGAACCCACTACTTTCGTCGCGGAACATAATTTTATGTGTAAAAATTCATAAAAATTGCAATTAATGGTAGGTCTAAACTCATAACTTTAAAAATACTACGGGTTCAATGTTAAAAATCTTAAAGCTAAACCCATCGAATCTAAATCCTGAATCCGCCTCTGTTTGTCGGAGCATACAATGTCCGGTAAAAGTTGAACCGATGTGAAAAATATAAGTATGGACATTTGGGAGTCCAAACTTATAATCTCTCATTATAAAGTCATAAATTATGACCAATTTCTTTGCAGTTGTGGAGAGGTAAAAGCAGGTTCTTCAAACGTGTCGTTGTGTTGAAATGGCAAGATCCAAAAATTAACAAGCAATCAGCATATAAAGCTTTCCTCCCACATACACGTATAAATAGCACGGGCTAGTCAGTTTTCAAACTGGCCATTCAAAAATAGCCAGTGTTAGTAAAGTCATTGAAAAATAGTCATTATTTTGTTGTAACAGAGACCGATCCAGCATAATATATTGAAGTATTTTTCGGATTTTAAACAATACTTTTGTTCAAATTTATCTTTACATAAAAAATAATTAATTTTCAATTATTTTGAAAGTGCGATTATTTTTTAATAACCACTTGTGCTATTTTTAAATTTCTCCCCACATACACATATATATCCAAACTTCTTAAGTTAGACTTTGAAGCGGCTAAACTTACAAAAATTTAGCTACTCCTTAAATAGGAGTACAAAATCGGTTATATGTGCACTTGCCCCGAAAAATCTTGTTACCACAAGGCTAGCCCACGAATGACAAAGCACATAAGCTCTAACATGATGGACATTATATATACACGTATATATATTTCTAGAATTCTATTTAAGGTAAATGTCTATATTTTATAATAATTTTAGGGATTTTACTTGATGAATAAGTCACTTTTTTCCTATAAATAGAGGGGCCATATTCCACTGTAGTTAATCTCAATCAATAAGAATTCTCTCTATCTCTATATATATGGGATTATTTGAACTACAAGAACAAACCAGATTATAGGGAAAATTTTATGAGTCTTAGTCAATAAATTAGAATTCATTTATCAACAGATTTTTGTTTCTTCCATTACTACAAAAAATTCGGGTAAAACCGTCCAAAAAATCGATCAAAGTGGGTCGGTAATGGTCAATTAAATTCAAAAAAAGATTGCCAAAAAACCGACCAAAGTTGGTCGGTTTTTTTCGACCAAAGTTAGTCGATATTTTAATTATGTAATTAAAAAATTGTACAATCTGGGAATCGAACCGGGGTCTGTATTGTGGCAAGATACTATTCTACCACTAGACCATTGGTGCATTTTGTTTTAAGGCTGTCTTTTTTCTCATTTATACTCTTTAGTTGTATTTTCGCACAAAAATAACCGACCAAAGTTGGTCGGTTTCTTGAAAAATAAATTTCACTGGACTCAAAAATAGTTTCCCGCATTTTTATGCCAAAGAAAGACGACCAAAGTTTGTCGGTTTCGTAAAAAAACTTAAAATTAAAATATTTTGAAAAACCGACCAACTTTGGTCGGTCTTTTGGCCGATTTTTTGACCGATCAAAATTGGTCGGCCGATGGTCGGTTGTGTCGAATTTCTAGTAGTGCATTTGAACTGATTCCAACAACCCTTTTAGTTGTTTTAATAGGTGCAATTGCTCTAACTCGTCAATTAAAAAATTGTTGACCCTAAAATCGAATAATAATTGAATTTATATGCGATTTTAAAAATACGTGATATAATTTTATACAAATTGGAAGAACAGATTAATATTGAAATTAACAATAAGAAAATAAATGTAAACCACACAAATCTTGACATCTTTAGCGTTGAAGGTCGGTCACTCTCAAGCCAAGAAATGCCTCAATCAATGTCGGAATAAAATGACAAGATAATAAGAGCTAGAAATAAACGTGTAAAGATAATAAGAGCTAGAAATAAACGTGTATTGCTTCGGGATGCGTTTTTCAATCTATATTACAAATGATCATACCTCCCTTTATATAGTAAGGGAGCGCTACTCTTGATACAATTCTATAAAAGGCAAAAATCTCATAATTTGCTAATTAATCGGCTTCTGCTTGATACATGCCGAGATTTTCGCCGTGATCTCCAAGGCCTTCCGTTATTTGGCTCGACAAAGTTTTCTCGCTCTTGTTCAGTCCCAGAATCACGAGTAAGATGATTTAACTTCGCGCCTTGATTTGGTATAACCTGAATTCGAGTTTCAACCTGTCACGTTTCAGTCTTGATTTGTCATACAATAAACGAGTATGGTTTCGACCTGATACAAAAATTCTGTTAGCAATTTGATCGAAGGTTTGTTTACTCGCTTAAATTATTAGTAGGAGGAAAAGATAAGAAAAGGGAATTTACTTTTTTTTTTTTTTAAAAAGAAGAGCTTTTCTAGCTTGATTTCACTAAAATATTTCTGCACGATTCAATCAAAATGTTATGTAGCGATTCTATAAACCAAGCTGTTTTAACCTATGGGGCACTAATTTGATTTTGAATGTTTTTGGGCGAAGAATGTATCATGAATCCCTCTCCCTTATGCTATGAAAAGTTTTATACGAAACTTCGTGGGGTTCAGTGATCTAAAATCGTATACTACAAAGAACTTCAACGGAGTAGTTAATGGAGTATGTATTAATATCCTTTCACGCAGTAAAAAAGAAAAGGAGAGAAAACTTAATTGCAGGGCTGATAAAAGTGTCCCCGTTTTGTAGCTAGAGTGTGGCAACCCGAAATTTCCATCGTTGGGATTGTGATGGTTCCTAACATCATAATTGTCAGGCAAGGCAACATTAGAACATTTCTGTTTCTTTTAGCAGTTTAAACAGTAACATTGATATTTAACCAAGATAACAGATATATCCTAAGCACAAATACGGAAATTAAACAGCCAATCGTCTATTGAAATTTCCTGAATCTGGTGTCACGAGTTCACGAGCTTCTAAATTAATACACATAAAGGTATGAAATAGATGGAAAGATGTCTGAATGAAACTTTACAGCCAAAGAAAAGAGGATGGGGACTCCAGATGCTGCGAGCGCTGAACAGTCGTACCTCAAGTCTCCGCAGGTATTCGATCCGAGCTCACTAATAACCGCTAATGGGACCGTCTCCAAAATCTGCACAATATGCAGAGTGTAGTATCAGTACAACCGACCATGTACTGGTAAGTGCCGAGCCTAACCTTGACAAGGTAGTGACGAGGCTAAGGCGGGGCATCTATACAAAAACCTATACGCAGTATATAAATGACAGAATAATAAAAATACAGAACAGAACCAAACAGCAAACTAAAACCAGTAACCACAGCCTCTAGAGTGAACCGGTATCGTCCAGAATTACCAATCCTTACTATATAAGATAATGAAAGAAATACTGGAAAGAAATGTAGTTCAGGAAATAGAAACATATAGTTTTGTTGCGACGCGAAACCCGATCCCACCAGACATTACAATATTCTCCCTTATTCCTCTGTAATAGATACAATAAAAGTAAATAGTATATATATATATATATATATGTTGAGGCGCGCAACCCCATCCCACCATATAACAATATCAATAGAATAGTTCACTAGTGTTTCACCATATCAATCCGCCCTTATTCCTTCTGTTGCGGCGTGCAACCTGATCCCACCGTATAAACACATTTACCCTTATTCCTCCTTATCAATCCTCCCTTATTCTTCCTGCTGCGGTATGCAGCCCTATCCCACCATATTAGTAACAAACACTCAATGTACACAGTCAATTTACAGTCTAAATCACAAGGCATTTATGATAATAAATACCGAACTGAACCAAACAAAGGAAACCTTGATTAATGTCAACTCTACTCAATTAATACTACACAGTGAGACCAATACAGAAATTTTACAATTCTAAAGGTACAATAAATCAAATTAAGCAAATAGAGGGGATTATGGGACCTATGGGAAGAACTAACATAGCTAACAGGAGAAGATATTGATTAACATGTAGCAGTTAAGCATGAAAGCATTTAGAGCATATAACAATTAAGACAGGGAATGAAACAATTAAAGGAAAACAGATAAGTTGGCGACGTATAAGCACTCGTCACCTCGCATATACGCAGCTCACATGGATTTCACATAGTCACATAGTCCGAGTGTTCCTAATTCCCTCAAGTCAAGGTTAGACACAATACTTACCTCGATCCACATGCCACTCACTGCTCAATTACCGTTTTTCCTCTAGTTTCCACCTCTGAACCACTTGTATCTAGCCATAATTAACTTAATAACATCAAATACTGCTAAAGAAATCAATTTCAATACATAAATTTAGGTTTCCCAACATATTTCCAAAAAGTCAAAAGTCGACCCCGGGCCCGCTTGGTCAAAACTCGAAGTTCGAACCAAAAATCATTCACCCATTCACCCCCGTGCCCGAATATGTAACTAGTTTCGAAATCCGACCCCAAATTGAGGTCTAATTTCTAATTTCTCAAAAATGCACACAAGTTTAAAAACATCATACGAACTCGCTCATGCGATCAAATCGCCAAAATAACACCTAGAACTACGAATTTAGCACCAAATGACATGAATCTCCCAAGAACACTTTGAAATTCCTATTTTCACAACCGGACGTCCGAATCGCGTCAAATCAATTGCGTTTTTCAAGAAATTTCACATATAGGGTATGAATATCATAATGGACCTGTAGCGGGCTCCAGAACCAAAATACGGACCTGATACCAACAATATCAAACGTTAGCCGATTTCTTAAAACCATTAAAATTTTAGTATTTCAATTTTTAACAAAAATTCATATCTCGAGCTAGGGATCTCGGAATTCGATTTCGGGCATACGCCCAGGTCCCGTATTTTACTATGGACCCACCAGGACCGACAAAAAATAGGTCCGGGATCATTTACTCTAAATGTTGAAAAGTATTATTTTCATCATTTCCAACATAAAAGTTTTTCGGAAATCATGCCCGGAATGCGCATACAAATCGAGGAAGGTAAAATAAGATTTTTAAGGCTAAAGAGCGCAGAATTGAGTTCTAAAACATAAGACGATCCTTTGGGTCATCACAATCTCCACCTTTAAAACAATCGTTCGTCCTCGAACGGACATGGAAAAGTACCTGAACTGGTGAATAAGTGGGGATATCTACTCTGCATGTCCCACTCGGACTCCCAAGTAGCTGCCTCAATAGGCTGACCTCTCCACTGCACTCGAACTGAAGGATAATTCTTCGAGCTCAACTGACGAACCTGCCGATCTAGAATAGCCACCGGCTCCTCCTCATAAGTCAAATCTTTGTCCAACCGGACAGAACTGAAATCTAACACGTGGGATGGGTCACCATGATACTTTCGGAGCATGGACACATGGAACACTGGATGAAGTGTTGATAACCCCAGAGGCAACACAAGTCTATAAGCCACCTTTCCCACTCTATCGAGAATCTCAAAAGGCCCGATATACCTAGGGCTCAACTTGCCTTTATTTCCAAACCTCATGACACCCTTCATAGTTGAGACCTGAAGCAACACCCTCTCCCCGACCATGAATGCCATATCACAAACTCTACGATCAACATAACTCTTTTTCCTGGACTAAGCTGTGCGAAGTCGATCCTGTATAATTTTGACCTTTTCCAAGGCCTCCTGTACTAGATCTGTACCCAACAACCAAGCCTCCCCCGACTCAAACCACCCAACTGGCGACATGCACCGTCTACCAATAATGCCTCATAGGGGGCCATCTGAATGCTTGACTAGTAGTTGTTGTTGTAGGAGAATTCTGCAAGGGGAAAGAACTGATCCCACGATCCTCCAAAGTCTATAACACAAGCACTGATCATATCATCCAAGATCTCAATAGTACGCTCGGAATGCCCGTCCGTCTGAGGATGAAATGTTGTGTGATGCGAGACTAAATTGCATAGTTTAACATTTGATATACCTTACATTTTATGCGCATTAATG
>ML419644.1:0-26991 GCA_005239525.1 Nicotiana knightiana
GGAGGATACCAGTTTGACGGTTTTGGACGAACTACGGCGACTAGCCGGAGTTTGGCCGGACTATGGCGACCTCCAAAAGTGGCCCTTACTCACATGAATCGACGGCTCTCGTCGAGAACCATCGACTCATGTAAGTTTGAGTCACAGAGTCGCTTGGGATCATCTTCAGCATGTTCTAGGGTTTTGACTGTTTCCTAGATCTGGAATTACTCTTAACTGGATGGTTATTTGGGGAAATTGATAGTGGGAGGTGATTGTGGGAAGGGTGAGGATCATCTGGTGCGAGTTTTGGGTTGTTTGGAGAAGCTCCGCCGCCGAAGGCGATTTCCGGTCGGCGGAGGACGGCGGCTAGTGTTTGGTCTCTTAGAGAAGATAGAGACGGTGGGGAAAATGGGGGGGGGGTGTAAGACTTTGAACTGAACTGGGTAGGGAGGGGGTGTTTGAAACAGTTAAATACTTATTAGGGCTTAGTTCCGGACCGTTGGATCAAAATTATCCAACGACTGAGGTGAAAGGAAAGCTAAACGGTGTCGTTTGGGTAGTGTAGGGGCAGGCCGGGTTGGCTATGGGTTTTGGGCCTGGGTTGTCTGGTGTTAGGGAGAAAGGAGTTTGGGCCTGGATAATTTGGCCCAGGTCCGATTTTAAACCTATTTTAACTCTAACACTTATTTTAAAAAAAATGTAGTGATTAATTCTAACTTAGTTTTTGTCTAATTATAAATTAATTAAGAGTAATAACATTTGATTTAATACTCATATCATTTAAGGAGCAAATTTCACAATTTTGTTAGGAAAAATGAATGAATTAATCACAAGTAATATATTGATTAACTCTAGTTTAAATTTCAATCGATCACAAGTAATATATTGATTAACTCTAGTTTAAATTTTAATTACTGAGTAAATTAAAGGTTGAAATTTCTAGTTAAAAAATGTGATTATTTAGAGAATAATTTTCCGTAATAAAAATGATTGAAGTCATGCACCGAATCATGCGACTTTAAATCATTTATGAATTTTAAAAGANATTACATGCTCACAATTTGTTTGTTGTTTTATTTGATAATTGTTTAGGAATGGGGCTTCACTGAAGTGACCTATTCAACTTGGCTAAAAAAAATTGGGCATGTCTGTGATCTAACGGCTCGGAACTCATACCCCCTTTAAGTATATAAATGTCCTAACCGCTCCTTATTCCCCCCCATTTCATCTCCCCCCCTCTCTCTCACATCTCTCTCTCTAAACTCACCCAAACCCTAGCTGCCTCACCACCCTCCACCTTAAGTCGCTGCCGGAATTTGCCTACGGCGGCGGCGATGGCTAAAAACACCCCAAATCCACCCAAATCCATGCTATCCTCTCCCCTCACTCTTCTTAAGCCTCACCTTACCAATCAAACACCAAAAATCCCATTGAAACCAGTAGATCCCAAAAAGAACCAGAAACCCTAGCTCCGCCTTGAGCAGCCGCCGGAAATCGCCTATGGCGGCGGAGGAACCCCAAAGCCACCCAAACTTACCCCCATATACTCCCATACACCTCCTAAACCCCACCATACCAACTAGCCGCCCAAAAACCCCTCCAAAAATCTCAAATTTAAGATCTGAAAACCCAGAAACCCAATCTTTAATCGATTTGATTTTATCTTCATCTGCCTTTACACCTCTAGAACTCACAACAAAACCCAAGAAAACTACCTTATCTACACAAAAAGTGCACTTGGATAAATTTGCATACAATTGTTGCTCCCTAAGTACATTACAAACTTGTTTCAAATGTTCGATATGCTCTTCTAAAGATTTTGAAAAGATCAAAATATCATCAAAATAAACGACTACAAATTTTTCATGAAAATCGTTAAAGATATGGTTCATTAACCTCATGAATGTACTAGGTGCATTAGTTAACCCGAACGACATCACTAACCATTTATACAATCCATATTTAGTTTTAAAGGCAGTTTTCCACTCATCTCCAAGGTTCATTCTAGTTTGGTGATATTCACTCTTCAAATCAATTTTAGAGAATATTTGAGAACCATAAACGAGGAACAATGTGGCGATACTTTACCGTTATTATATTAATGGCGCGGCAGTCCACACACATCCTCCAAGTGCCATCCTTCTTTGGCACCAAAAGCACGGGCACAGAACAGGGACTCATGCTTTATCTTACAAATCCCTTATCAAGTAGCTCATCTACTTGTCTTTGCAATTCTTTTGTTTCTTCGGAGTTGCTCCTATAAGCAGGATTATTAGGAATTTGTGATCCCGACAAAAAATTAATTTGATGCTCTATTCCTCTTAAAGGTGATAAACCTTTAGAAAGATCCTCAGGAAAGATATCATCAAAATCCTGCAAAAGATTATAAATAACACTAAGCAAAGAGGATGTTAGTGAATCATTATTAAGCAGAACTTCCTTATAAGTGAGCACGATAATAAGCATCCCCTCTTTTTTTGCAATTAAACACTCTTTGGCTTTTGCAAGGCTCACTATTTTTTCAATCTTAGCCTCTTTCCTCTCACCAATGTTTTTTTTCCACTCTTCCCCGCCTTTTCCTTCCTCTCTTTGCTGCCCTCTTTCTCCTCACACCTCACTTCATATTTTCCCTCTTTTTCTTTCCTTTTAGTCTCTCGTTTTAATCCCTCCCCATGTTTCCCCATTGATTATTTCATCTTTTTTTTATCTTCATACATTTGGGAAGGAGTTAAAGGTGCAAGAATGTACTTCTTGCCATTATGCTCAAGAGAGTATCTATTTTTCCTCCCATCGTGAAAAACACTCCTATCATAATGCCACGGGAGCCCCCAACAAGATATGACAAGCTTGCATGGGTACTATATCACATAGAACTTCGTCAGAGTACCTTCCAATCTTGAAGGAGACCATGCATTGCTTATTCACCTTGACCTATCGACTATCATTGAACCATTGCAACCTATAAGGTCTAGGGTGCTTCGTCCATTCCAACCCTAACTTTTCCACTAAATATGCACTCACAACATTAGCACAACTCTCATTATCAACTATCATAGAACAAATTTATCTTTAATCTCACATTGAGTATGGAATATGTTTTCCCTTTGTTCTTCATTAGAGTGACCCAAATTAATGTGCACAATCCTCCTAGCCACAAAATTCACCCCACTATCAATGTACTCCATCTCTTCTCCTTCTCCACTCTCTACAAAGTTTTCTTTTTGTTCTTCACTTGGTTCACTTTTTTCACTCTCATATCCCTCATCCTCTTTGATTATAATATTTCTTCTGCTTGGGAATTCATAAGACTTATGCCCTCTCCCTTGACACTTGAGACATTGAATAGAAGAAGTAGAAGTAGAAGTTTTTGGCATAAAAGGCTTACCCCCATCCTTGGATTCCAATTTGCTCATGCCCTTGTCTTCATGGAATTTAAGAGTAGGTGTCTCCTCAGATTTCGGTCATTTCTTCTTTGGAATAGTTGTTGGCCGGCTTCTCCATGAGCTAGATTGATGTCCCCTTTTGTTTTGTCTTTCTACCTTTACAACTAATTCAGCTAACTCATCTAAAGTTACATATTGTTGTAATTCGGCTACATCAACTATTTTCTTATTTAAACAATTCAAAAACCTAGCCATTGTAGCCTCATCTTCCTACATACAATTAGCTTAGATCATAGCCATATCCATATCCTTAAAGTACTCATCTACAGACATTGACCTTTGCCTCAAATTTTGAAGACGTTGTTGTAGATCTCTTTGAAAGTGTGATGGCAAATTTCTCTTTCTCATTACCCTCTTCATCTCAGCCCGCGTAGCAACGAGTGCTTGCCCTTCTTGCAATCTATCCCTAGAAAACTTTTTCCACCAGATTGCCGCATAGTCAGAAAATTCAACAGCAACAAGTTTAACCTTCTTACCCTCAAAATAGTTATGGTAGTAAAATGGCTTCAACTTTTCTCTCCTAATCAAGGTACAAGTCTGGATCCCTTGTTCCCTTGAAAAATGGCATCTTCATATTTATACTACTTATATTATCATCTTCTAGTATTCCTCTTTGTCCCCTCCTGTCTCTTCCTACCCTATCAATATTAATATCATCATCAAAATCATTGATAGGAATTTCTTGGTTTACAACGGGAGCAGGGGGTACATTTCTCCTAGCTTGGGGTCTAGCGTTATTTCCCCTCCTAAGTTCACTATTGTAATATTTTGTTCAACAATGGTGTCCCTCATCTCTTGGAATTGTAAATCCCACCTTTCAAATTGTTGGTGCATAGCTTGCAGGGTGAAATCATTCCTTCCTTTGATTTCGACTTCTTGAAGAGCCCTTTCTTCATCATCACTATCTCCACTAGACATCCTGAACAAAGAAATATATATATATATATATCTCGATGTCTTTTCCCTCTGATGTTCTCACCTCTCTTGACTTTTTTTCCCTCAATGCAACTCTTGGTCGTTAATCTTTAGATTTATTAATAAACTTTACTAGTCACAACCCTTAGTGATAAGAATGTGGAATTGGAAAAAGAAAGAAAAATGAATGACCAAACCTAGGAAAAATAGGAATTGGTTAGTAGGAAAAAAATGAAGAATTATAGGAAGCCCAAACCCTACAAGAATAAGGAAAGAAGTTTCCTTAATCTTCAAGAATAAGGATCCCCTCTTTTTGTTTGCTTTCTTGACTTGGAAACCAAATAATACTTGAATTCTAAAAATAATAATGAGCAATAACACTTTTTTTGGGGGCTGATTTTCATTTTTTTTTGTTTTTTCTGTTCTCAAGAACCTCCCAAGATTATCAAGATTGAAATCTTGATTAGCCTATGCTCTGATACCACTTGATAACAACACTATAAGGGTCCAAGAATTATTAAAGAAAATCAAGAAACGTGCGAAAATTAAAAGAAAATAAAGGAACAAAAAAATACGGAAAAATAAAGATAGATTGAATTCAAGAAACTCTTTCTTGAATCAAGAAGTTTATTCTTGAAGTTGAATCCTAACAAAAACAATTAGCTAACGAAGAACTAATCGCCTTTGGTAGAGATTTAAAAACAAGAGATAGATTGTGAAACCCGACCCTTTAGAATAACAAGGACACCAATAAGCCTAAACTTATCACTTTTCTTGAATACCTAGAAGTGATCTAAGATTTCGAATGAGTTTAATCTTACCACCTTAAGTTGAGTCTTAAAGGTTGAAGAATAAATTCAAGAGTAGCCACACACAAGAGTACACAAAAAATCTCATAATTTTTATTGATAATAGTCTAAGTCTAAAAGCAAATAAAACACTCCTTTATATAGGGAGGGGGTCACGAAATTCTACCTAAAAATTAAAGAAATAAAGTCCTAAACTACTTTGGACAACAAGTCCAACTACTATAGGAAAAGGTAAAACTCTACTAAATAAAAACCAAGTCAATCTTGGAAAGTAATTTCAATAATCTTAGGAAAATAAAAACAAAACCTTAACTACCTCGGAAAACATCAAATATGTCCTAACAAACTAGGAAACAAAATAAGGAACTTTAACTCCTTCTCCTATGTCTTGGCCGCCCCTGCTTGAGCTGACATAGGCGCCAAGTTAGCTCCTTTATTGGTTGATTTAGGCGCCTAATTTAGGCCCTCCTTGGCTGGTGCTTGGACCCCAATCTACCTCCTCTTGGACTTGGACCATGAAGTGAGTGTAGCACTTAGCTAAATCCTCTCCCTAATTCTTGAGCTGTTCTTCCACCATTAGCGCCTTCTCGATCTCCCATTGAAGCCCAATAACCTTGCCTTGCTTTTCCTTAGCTTGAGACTTTGTGAATGGCTTACTTGGTTCTTCTAAAGCTTTATCCTTGTTCGTGGATCTATCAGTAACACCATAGCTGACTTAGACAAACTGCGTGCAACTCATGCTTATAATGCGCGTGACTATGCCGAGTTCCTTTAAAAGTAGACAAAAACATAAACTTAAAAAACAAAAACAAAAAAAAGAAAAATCGTAATTCCCCTTTCGTTTAACCCCTCCCCCTTCCCCCTCAATATTACCCCTCCCTCTTTCTGGTATTCCCATCCCATTATTCCCAATCCCTTCACCTCTCCTAATTCCTCCTTAATTTCTTTTCTTCTTCTTTCCTTTTCTCAATTGATTTTTCTTCTAGGGTTCTTGCGAGGTGTTGTTAGAGGTGGTCTTCTTTTAATGAAGATTGATCGGTGTTTTCTTAGTTGCAACTAAGTGATATGGAGGTTGGGTTTAAGATTTAAAATTGCTGGAGGAGATTTGGTGGAAGTAGGCAACTCACTGGTAGTACAAATGTAATATTGAATTGGTAGCCAATTGCGTCTTTCTAATTTTTGTTGCTCGTTGGTGCCTTCAGTCTCTGAAGAGATGCAGGGTTGCTGGCGCTCTAGCAGGACATGATGACGGCATTGCCGCCGGCATATCGAAAAATTTTCTAGAAATGAGGCCAAATATTTTATGGACAAAATGGAGATTATAATGAACATAAGACTAAAAAGAGAAGGTTTGGATTAAAAATACAAGGAAAATAAGGTAGATAATTTAAGAGATTTTTTGTCCGGTCAAAAATTCGTCATGAATGAAGTAAGGCTGCGATAGAATGATTTTGGTGGGGTTAAGAAGGAGAGAAAGAATTTCTTTTATAAAAAAATTTCCAAAATTAATTTTTAAAATGTGGGACCCACAAATTACACATTTCAAACCATAAAAAGTCTCATATGACGTGTTATCCTTGTCAGCGCAATTAAGTATCACACTCTGATTGAGGTGTTTAAAACATGTGTCTTGATAAATTGAGGTGTTCAAATGGAAAAGTTGAAAGTTTGTTTACCGGGATGAAAAATCGATGCAAGTTTAAGTTGTTACGGGGTCATTTTGCCTTATAAAAATAGTAATTTTAACCGGTCCAAGAAATGAATGTGCTAAATTACAATCTGAGAACCTCCTAGTTCGACTTGTTCAGAAAATTGTCGGGCTATGAGTGGTTTCAATCCTTCCGTCATGTCAAAAGTTGTACTGATATAAGATTACAAGATTTTATGTTGTTTTATTTTATTTATTATTCCTGGTCCGACGTAACTGTTTTTGTTAGCCGTTTGTTTGTGCTAATTTTGTTATCATATTTGGTTTTCCTATTTCCTGAAGTAAGAACAATATATTTATCATAATTGATTTTTTCTTTTACGATAAAGAAAATATAATTCTTCCATATTTGGCTAGTTTTTTTTCTCGGACATCTATAAATGAAGTATTCTTCCTTCTCATTCAGTAACATCCACAATGTAGCCATAAGGCGTTTGAGAGTCTTGTTTAGGGGGAGAATTTTTGGGACAAGTGTTAGCATGCCACATGTGTGTGCTTCTTTGCGAGATTGTTCTCTTGATATTTCGTACTCTTTAGTATATAATGGTTTGCTCATCTCCGTATGTATACGTAGATCAATTGATTGAACCACGTTAAATGTTTGTGTCTATTTTGATATATATTTTTTTATTGTCTATTTATCGTCTTTCAAAGTTTGTTTTACTAACTTCCGATCCTAACAACCAGAAAAAGTAAACAAGACAAAAATGCAGAGGCGGAGGTAGAGTGGCGGGTCTGGGTTCGGCTGAACCCAGTAGCTTTTGCTTAGATCCTTTATTTGTATTAGAAATTCATTAAATAAGTATAAATATCTAATCGCGAACCCAGTAACTAAGACACAGTATAAGTTTGTAGCCAATTTAGAACCCATAAATTTAAAATCCTAGCTCCGCCTCTGCAAAAATGAACAAACTAGGACTCAACAACAATATTAGTTCTGATTCTAGACAACAAGACCATTCAAATAGCATCTTCAATCAACAAAACAAGAATATTGGTGTCTAAAAAATCACCTTTTCTCATCATTACATACAGGGGAACTGCTCGTTGTTATGCAACATCTAATCAAATTTTCTGTTGATCAACAGTTTCACTTAATAAAACAAGGTTAGAAGGAAATTTTGCATTGTAGGAAAAATATCATCATCATCAGTCCATTGATATTGCCAAAATGAGAGAAACTACCCTTTGAATATTTCCTTTTTGTTTGAGAAGTAAACCATCTTCCTTTTTCACAGACAAAACAAAAATATGACCCTTTACTCTAGGGCAGTGAGACAACAACAGAAGACCAACTGACAAGGATAAGTAAGCAACAAATTTAACATGTAACACTCATTAAGATCCTTCAGCTTAAATCTTCATTGAAGAAATTTATAGTTGTTATTTGGTAAACTCTGAAGAGGTACAGAAAAATACACAAGATAAAGGAACTTTCCTGTTAGCCGGTTTCATTTAGCATGCTAACTCTGAACGTAGGAGTCGAGTCTTCCTTCCTAACCCTCAAAGAACAACGAGAGTAAATGACAATTTATACATGTGATTTCAACCATATCTAATTGAAAAAGATAATAGGTTCAATGAGTCAACAGTACAGGAGATCCACACCATCGATGTACTGCATGTAGTTCTTACAGATGCTTTAACCAACAGCATAACAAGTATTACCGTCTTTAATACTATGATATGAAAGATTTCAGATCACCATGAAGCAAGATTACTCCACTAGAGAAGACTAAGAGTAAAGGTAAGGCTGCTAAAAATCAGATAGCAATTCACAATTCTTCAAAAAAGGGTATGGAAATCTTAAAGAATTTACATACTTCTGTACATAGGACAGTACTAGATTCACAAATTCAAAGTCAAAGTCAAACTCACCACATATATCCACACTTGCGAAGTAAAGACAAAAGGAAAATAGCTGCTTCAAGTGAAACTCATTGACATTCCTGTGACAGAACATTTAATGCTGAGTAGAAGCTTGAAGGAGTCCGTCGCGAATCTGGCTTGCCACATCTCTTACAGCACCTGGCCCGTGAGGAATGAAGACGGCAGATGATTTGTTGGAAGCGCCAATTTCTTTCATGGTGTCAAAGTACTGAGTTAAAAGGACCATGTCCATAACATCCTTTGCTGAGGTTCCAGGCACATTCACCGAGAAGCCGAGCACACTGTCCCTTAAACCATCCACAATTGCTTGACGTTGTCGTGCAATACCTAACCCGGAGAGATACTTTGACTCTGCTTCTCCTTCAGCCCTTTTAATTTGTAAAATCTTCTCAGCCTCTGCCTTTTCATTTGCAGCCACCCTCATCCGAGCAGCTGTACAGTCGAAGACAGTTAAGACATAAAAATAGCAAGACAAACCGTTTAAGAATATTAGTCTTCAATTTGGCAAAGTAAAACCTCCAATTCCTTGCTTTACACCCCAAAACCATTAAAGGGGTAAAAGAGAATTGATACTAGTCCTTGAAGAGCTTGGTATGCATAAAAGTCATCAGAGTTCCTACCATTGCCATGTGGCATCTGCCTATAGAACTTATTCTGCATAAATAATTCACTAAGGTAGTGCAAGGGAAATTCCATCAGGAGATACTTATACTCCCCTTGAGCTATGTAGCCAGAGCATTTGAGAAACAGCCACGTCATTGTTAGGCATAATCAGAGGGAAAATTTTTAGACATACCAGCATTGATTTCATTCATAGCTCTCTTAACACGTTCATCTGGTTCTATATCAACTATAAGTGTCTTAACAATTTCATATCCATAAGCCGACATAGCCTGTAAAGGATCATGACGGTTCTCATATGAGATCAAATAAGTAATTGAGATTGCTGATATCAGTGACGAAAACCACAAAGAATTGGATTACCTTCTCAAGTTCATCCTCAACAGCTTTGGCAATTTCGTTTTTTTGCTCAAAGACATCATCAAGATTGAGTTTTGGAACACTCGCTCTTATGACTGGAAAAATGAAGAACATAGATTTTTTTGAATTAGTAATATCAATTTATTGTGTGAAAGATATGCTTGTAGAAGAATAAAACTCAACTTTAAAATACAAATCATAAAAAGATAAAGAGAGAAAGCTTAGATGTCTACCATCAAAAACATAAGCCTGAATTTGACCCTTAGTGTTACTTAGTCTGTAGAAAGCATCATTTGCTTTATCTGCCAGGGCACGATACTGAATTGATGCAACAACATTGACAAATACATTATCCTGCATATTTTTGCAATATATGTACAAGTCATATACTCGTAAAATATTGAAAAGCTGACACTTATTTACGTTATGTGCAATCGCCAAATTGTGGTCAAGTTTGATGATTTGGCTGTAAAAAACCAACACGTACATGAAAAAGAATAGACCTTTGTCTTGGTCTCACAGCGCACATCCAATTGCTGCACCCTGAGGGAGAGATGACCAGCTAGCTTAAATCCCAGGAACCAAGGCAGACAGTGGCACCCAGGCTGAAGCACATCTTGATACTTGCCAAACTGCTCTGCAATTGCAACGGTGGATTGATCAACTTGTACACAGCACAACAAATTGCCCATACTCTGTAAAGATGGCATTAAAAGGAAGATGATACACAAAAGTGACCCATGAAACATGCTCAAAAGACATTACACCATAGGAACTTGTCATTCAACCAGCAACTTAGACTATAATCATGTTCATACCAACTTCCAAATACCCTTTTTCAACTTAACTTCATATACTACTTTTTTTCCCGAGTATCAACTGATTCATGTCAAATGGCTACAAGTTTACAAAATATAGTTGCACACCTCAAATTCACAATCCAATAGGGGTAAATTTTTGAACTATGATTCTATATTTACAAATTCGAGGGGAATAAAGATGAAATGTATTCAAACTTCTTGAAAAAAGAAGGGCATGTTTCTTTTTCTTTCTTTGTGTGTGTGTGTGTCTGTGGGGGAGCAGTTCTTTGTGATAAGTTACAGCAAAATTTTGCAGGAAAAGATTCAGTGTCACATTCAGCAGTCTAATCCTTGTTTTCCACTGTATGCATCTGCATCTAGAAAAGGCTTATCCCATCAAATTGACATGGAAATTGAATTTTCCTGTCAAGCATCTAGGTGAAAAAAGAAGAAGAAAGAAACCTTTCAACCTAATTTAATTACCATATCGAACGAAACACTGATTTTAAATTCAACCAAGAAGGCAAGAAACATTGATCTCATCAAAGAAACCAGAGAAGCTATTTTCAGTTAATAACTTATTTACAAAATTGATATCATGTCATGCACTAACAAAAACTGCTAAAGAAAAAGCAATTGAATTGGGCAAAGAAACTTACGGCTCAACAGACAAGCAATAGAACACAGGAATATCAAAAACGAGTATGAAGAATTGAATTGGTTTTCGCTAGGTAGAGGAAGTTTGAGTTTACCTTAAATATTGATATAAGGGATATGGTCGTGGAGGTGGAGACTTAAAAGTTGTAGACTTGGAAAATATCAAAATTCCGCAGGCAATAACTTAGCAATTGGCAACTTTGTTGCCATTGCGTTTGGATATTGACATATTGCATTCACATTGCTAGTACACAAAATATATATATTTGTCCCCATTAATTCATGTATTAACTAATAAATACCTAACATGCCTCATAATAAAAATATATACGCGCTATCTGAATTAATGCTTAATCGTAGTAGTGTTTGACCAAAAAACGATAATTTTTGGTTAAACTAATTAATCAATTATTAAAAAGAGTTAATCCTAGTTAAAATTAATAACCTTAGATTTGGGACTGACAATGAGAAAAGCGTGAGCAATAATGAAACGGAATTAAAGCGTTAGCAATAAATGTGTCAAAATATGAAGCATGGATTATTAAATAACATTAAATGATAATAAATATAAATAAGGAGAAAGATTCACCCAATATTGAATAAGGTGAATGATTCCTTTCTCTGACAGTGATGAATGACAAGAATACAAGAGGATATTATGCACTTTCTCGAATCTGGTGGAAAAGACAATAGACAATGCAAAAAAGGTCGAATCTCTTCAAAAAGTGGTTCTTTGTATTTATCTAGAGAGCTTCTCTTTTTGAAGAGTTCTTATCATATAAAATATTACATGCTTTTCCCCCATCTTTCCTTCTATTTATATGGGATATTCTCAAAGAATCCTCAATTACAATCAATCGAATATTCCCTCAGGACACCACCAGTACAAAACTAGCCGTTATTCCTAACTTCGCTGCTCGACCTCGTCGGTGATTGGTCGCTAGGCTGCTCGGTTCATTTGCTCGTTGGTCGACCTCGACCACACCACTCATAGTGGTTTGCAAATTGTTCGTAACATCCTTCTCTACATGACTTAATCCTCAATCTTATTTTGACTCATACAAATAGATTAATATGATTGGTGCATAATTGTGTGAGACGCTTCTACCTCAATTAATGAATTATGATATTGAAGAGTACTAGAAAAAACACTTGTGTTAGTTTGTTTTCTGTTTACCTTTGTTTTTTGTTTATCTTTGTTTTTTGTTTATTCTTGTGATGACCCAA
The DNA here is from genome assembly GCA_005239525.1 of Nicotiana knightiana. Lineage (NCBI taxonomy): Eukaryota > Viridiplantae > Streptophyta > Magnoliopsida > Solanales > Solanaceae > Nicotiana > Nicotiana knightiana. Next base: position 12,413 of record ML419644.1, read on the forward strand.
GGGGTCATTCTATGAATTTAGACTTCGAACTAGGTTTATTAGCAATAAGAAGATTAATTTTAAATACCTCAATTTGCGCGTGCAGTCCGGGCGTGAAACCAGAAAGCTTTAATGTGAAAATATGAGAATAGTAATTTCTAGAGTTAAAATTTGATTATAGTTGACATTGGTTAACATTTTGAGCAAACGGATCCGGATCTGTGTTACGATGATCCTGGGAGGTCCGCTGTAAAATATGGGACTCGGGCTTATGCCCGAAAATGAATTCCGAGGTACCAAGCCTTAGAAATTAATTTTTGAAAGAAATTGTTTTGCTGAAATGTTAATGAAATAAAGAAAAGAATTAATGTTTGAAACTATTGGTATCGGGCCCGTATTTTGGTTCCGGAGCCCGGTACAGAATTTTTATAGTATTTAAATACTAATTGTGAAATTTGGTGAAAAATGGAGTTTATTTGACGTGATTTGTACGTCCGGTTAAGAAATAATGAACTTTAAATGTTCTTGAGAAAAACGATGAGTTTTGAGGTTTAATTCATAGTTTTACATGTTATTTTCATGATGTGGTCACACGAGCAAGTCCGCATGATATTTTTAGACTTGCGTGCATATTTGATTTGGAGCTCCGAGGGCTCGGGTGAGTTTCGGGTAGGCTACGGAGTGTTTAGACTTAGAAAAAGAAAAGGACACTCCTCTCATTAGGAATTAGACCTAGCAGCTTTCTTCCTCTAAGAATCAAAGACCAGATCTTTCCCTTAGAGAAAAAAACCCCGTCGCCGCCCATCTCCTTCCCTTCTTCATTCTCACGGATACTGACCTCATGCACACACGATCATCATCATATACACAGATCTAAAAGAACTCTTCAAATTACAAAAAACTAAATTCGAAAACAAAGGCTCTAAAAAGAAAGATAAAGTTTTCAATGAAGGCTTGAAGTCCGGTGGATCACTGAACTTTTAAAGCTCAAATTCCTCCTTCCTGGATCTATAAAAGGCTGTTGAATCTCAATTTTGTGGATGTTTATTGTTGTTCGCTGCTACTATGTACCGGGACTTGTTCATTTTTCTTTTATGCTAAGAGGTAAATGCAGTAAACTCCTTTGTAGTTTGCTATATTTATTAACGATCGGACTCCTGTTTCCTACTTGAAATCGTGTAACTGCTGATTTATATTTGTTTATCTTTAAATGATTCAACGGTCTCATATGTCAAATTCAACTTCTAATGTGTTTATTTGTGCAACTAGTGATATTGAGGATTATTTTAAGTTCAAACAGACTATTAGAAAAATGGATTGGATATGTAAGGTTTCTAGAGTCAATATAAACTAGTGGGACGTAATAGACAGGATGCTGACTTGCTTAATGAGATACATCTTTGTGATTTGATAATAACACCACTGTGTTTGTTGTAATTGTGAATCAATTGGAGGGAAGTCGAGAGTATTGGGGATTTAGACCTCAAATTGAGGTCGGATTCCAAAATCAATTGTATATCCGGGCTAGAAGGAGAATGGATAAACGAGCTTTGGTCCGAACCTCGAGTTTAGACCAAGCGGGCCAGGGGTCGGGTTTTAACTCTTTTTGAGAAAACTTAGGAAAAATTATAATTTTTAGTAAAGTTAGTTTCTTTAGCATTAATTAATGATATTAAGTTAATTGTGGTTAGATTCGAGTGGATTGGAGGTGAATTCAAGAGGAAAAGCTATAATTGAGCAGTGAGTGGCCTGCGAAATTGAGGTAAGTACTTGGTTTAACCTTGACTTGAGGGAATAGGAATCCCCAACAAAATTATTATGTGAAATTGCATGTGAATAGTGTATAGGTGAGGTGACGAGTACCTATGCACCACCAAATTGTCTGTTTACTTGATCCCCTCCCCGTTCCCATTCTAATTGCTTCATGTTTTAATTGTTTCATGTTCATTGTTGTGTTCTATAATTACTTGGCTTGTTATATTGTGGTAAGCCTTGCTGCAATTATGTTTCGGAAAGTATTAGTTATTTTTCTTGGTTTCATTGTGGTACATAAAGACTGAGTGGGTTGACATTGTTTTATGAGATGTGTGTGTGTGTGTGTGTGTGTGTGTGTGTATATATATATATATATATACGAGATGGCTTGTTATATTGTGGTAAGCCTTGTTGCAATTATGTTTCGGAAATTATTAGTTGTTTTTCTTGATTTCATTGTGGTACATAAAGACTGAGTGAGTTGACATTGTTTTATGAGATGTGTGTATATATATGTATGTATGTATGTATGTATGTATGTATGTATGTATGTATATATATTCCTGTTGGTTCATTTTGAGATATTATTTATGAAGTTTGTGAGAACTACCGATTATTGTTTACGACTGTTGAGATAAAAGTATTGTGAAAGGCTTGGCCTGAATTGTGAAAGTTTTGATATATATAAATATATACGACTGTGATAAGGGTGGACAGGGGAAATAAATATATATGACTGTGATAAGGGTGGACATGGAAAATAAATATGTACGACTGTGATAAGGGTGGACAGGGGAAATATATACATATAACTGTGATAAGGGTGGACATGAGAAATAAATATGACTGTGATAAGGGTGGACAGGGAGAACATAAATATATGACAGCGATAAGGGAGGAAAGTTATGCTTACTGATTTTTATTATAAGATTTGGAAATTTATTGTTTTATCCTACTGTTTTCTCAGATATTTCTCAATTGGTTATTTTAAATTAAAGTTTGGAAATTTGGGTGAAATTTTGGTGAGAGCTGAGGCCTGGAATAGGCGACTGAGTTATTTTATTTATTGTTTCAGTTTATATTTTCTTGTTTGTGTAGAACTATTTTATTGCGTTGTTATATATATATAGTCACATGTTAAGTTATAATTGCCCCGCCTTAGCCTCGTCACTACTTCGTCAAGGTTAGGCTCGACAATTACTCAGTACATGGGGTCGGTTGTACTGATACTACACTATGCACTCTTTTGTGCAGATCCAGGTACCGGCCAAAATTATGGATTTTTAGAGCATCTATACATTTATCCGGAGACACAAGGTATATCTGTCGGCGTTCGCAGATCCCGAGAGATTCTATTAGTTCGTATAGACTGTATTATAATTTTCTCAAAACAATTATATTATTTCTTTCAGCCTATTATTTGTAGTATTCTTTAGTAGTTCGAGAATTGTGACACCAGACCCTGAAGTAGTTTTAGAGTTATTTATATAATTAGTTCGTGACTCGATTTATTTATTTGTTTATCATTTCATATTTGGAGTTATTCGTTGAAAGCCGTTCGATTAAGTTATTTCAAATTTATTTTATTATGTTTAAATGGAAATTCAAAGGGAAATAGATAATCGAACTCTAACATTGGCTTGCCTAGCAAGTGTGGTGTTAGGCTCCATCACGATCCATAGGGTTCGAAAATTTGGGTCGTGACAAGTTTGTATCAGAGCACTAGGTTGCTTAGGTCTCACAATTCACGAACAAGCTTAGTAGAGTCTAAAGGATCGGTACGGAGATGTCTGTACTTGTCTCTCAGAGGCTATTAAGTTAGGAAACAACTCCATTTTTATTTCTATTCTATCGTGCGATTCTTGTATCTCAAATACTGATTGGATTCTTCTATTCTCTCGCAGATGGAGAGAACACGTGCTACCTCTTTCGCTGACCAGCATTTCGGTCCTCCAGCAGCAGCCCCAGTTGTGGAACCTCAGATCGAGATTAATGAGGGGTTTATAGCTCAGACCGTTCCAGCGGGACCATCTCAGGTCCCCGAGGGGTTTATTGCTACCCCGGTTCTTCAAGATGCTTTGGTCCGTTTAGTGGGCCTCATAGAGAGTGTGGCCCAGACTGGCACATTCCCTGTTGCAGCAGCCGTTTGTCAGGCTGGAGGAGGGGTTCAGACTCCTGCTACCTACACTTTGGTTCAAACTACTCCTCAGGTTCAGACACCAGTAGCTAATCCAGTTGGGATAATTCAGCCAGTTGCAGTAGTGTCGCCCGCTAATGGGGCATCCATGTCTTCAGATGCTTTTTGGAGACTGGACAGGTTTATAAAGATTTTCCCTGTTCACTTCAGTGGTGCTACTTCAGAGGACCCTCAGGAATATCTGGATAGTTGTCATGAGGTGTTGCGTAATATGGGTATTTTGGAGACGAATGGGGTTGATGTTGCTGCTTTTAAGATGACTGGTTCCACCAAGAAATAGTGGAGGGATTATCTGTTGACTAGACCAGCTGGGTGGCTTGCCTTGGCTTGGGATTAGTTCTCTCATCTCTTTATGGAGAAGTTTTTTCCTGTTACTACTCGAGAGGATAAGCGTCGTCAGTTTGAGCGACTTCAGCAGGGCAGTATGACCGTGACCCAGTATGAGACTTGTTTCGTGGATTTGGCTAGGCATGCTATTCTATTATTTCCCACAGAGAGAGAGAGGTTCAGACAGTTTATTGAGGGCCTTGCTCAGCCCATCAGGTTGCAGATGGCCAAGGAGACAGGGACCGAGATTTCTTTTCAGGACGCAACTAATGTGGCTAGGAGGGTTGAGTCGGTTCTCGGGATGGTAGCTCAGGGGTATGACAAGATACCTCGACATTCCGGTGGTTTCAGTGGTGCCTCATCTGGAGGCGGGACTTCATTTAGCCGAAGCCATTCTTCCAGGCCATTTCATTCGGCACTACAGGCTTCGTATGGTACTTCGGGTGGTCGGGGTTCTTATCTGCCTTCTCCTGCTCAGCCAGTCTACAGTGCTCCTTCAGCTCCTATTAGAGCACCTCCTCTGCAGAGTTTTCATCGTGGCCAGCCGGTTCGTTCGGTTCAGCATACTTATCAGGAGGGATGTTTCGAGTGTGGTGAATTTAGGCATGTTCGGAGGACTTGTCCGAAATATGCAGGTAATCAGTTTCAGCATCAGGGTCCTCGTGCCATAGTTCCGGGACCAACTCCAGTACCACCTGCCCAGCTAGCAAAGGGTAGGGGTCAGGTAGTGAAAGGTAGAGGCCAGAATGTTAGAGGTGGAGGTCTTCTCAGAGGTGTGGTTCAGGGTGGCGGGCCCCATCCCCAACTATATGCATTTCCAGCAGGCCTGAGGCGGAGTCCTCCGACGCTGTTATTACAGGTATCATCTCAATTTGTGATAGAGCTTCTTTAGTTTTGTTTGATCCGGGGTCTTCTTATTCGTATGTTTCATCCTATTTTGCCTCGTATTTGAATGTGCCCCGTGATCCCTTGAGTGTTCCTGTTTATGTGTCTACATCGGTGGGGGATGCTATTGTAGTAGATCGTATTTATCGTTCGTGCGTAGTAGTCATTGAAGGTCTTGAAACTAGTGTGGATCTTTTACTTCTAGACATGTTGATTTTGATGTTATATTGGGCATGGATTGGTTGTCACACTATTATGCAATTTAGGACTGTCACGCCAAGACAATTACTTTAGCCTTACCGGGGTTGCCTCGATTAGAATGGAAAGGTACTTCCAGTCATTCTCCCAGCCGAGTGATTTCATATGCTAAGGCTCGCCGCATGGTGGAGAAAGGGTGTTTGGCTTATTTGGCTCATATTCGTGATTCTGATGCCGAGGTTCCTTCTATAGAGTTAGTTCCTATTGTTCGTGAGTTTCCCGAGGTATTTCCTGCAGACCTGCCCGGGATGCCACCCGACAGGGATATCGATTTTTGTATTGATGTGGCTCTGGGCACTCAGCCCATTTCCATTCCTCCATATCGGATGGCCCCATCAGAATTGAAAAAGTTGAAGGAACAGTTTCAAGACTTGCTAGATAAGGGCTTCATCAGACCTAGTGTCTCACCTTAGGGTGCACCAGTTTTGTTTGTAAAGAAGAAAGATGGCTCGATGAGGATGTGTATAGATTACCGGCAGCTGAATAAAGTTACTATCAAGAATAAGTATCCGTTGCCGAGAATTGATGACTTATTTGATCAGCTTCAGGGTGCTAGGGTATTTTCGAAAATTGATTTGAGGTCGGGTTATCGTCAACTGAAGATTAGGGCGTCCGATGTTCCTAAGACAGCCTTTCGGACGAGGTATGTGCATTATGAATTTCTGGTGATGTCCTTTGGGTTGACTAATGCTCCAACAGCCTTTATAGATTTGATGAATCGGGTTTTCAAGCCCCATCTGGACTCTTTCGTGATCGTGTTCATTGATGATATCCTTATATACTCTCGCAGTCAGGAAGAGCATGAGCAGCACCTTCGTATAGCCCTCCAGACTTTGAGAGATTATCAGTTGTATGCCAAGTTTTCAAAATGTGAGTTCTGGTTAGATTCAGTAGCCTTCTTGGGTCATATCGTATCAGCTGAAGGTATTCAGTTTGATCCTAAGAAGATAGAGGAAGTCAAGAACTGTCCTAAACCCACTACAACCACGGAGATCAGGAGCTTCTTGGGCTTGGCAGGTTACTACCGTCGTTTTGTGGAGGGGTTCTCATCCATAGCAGCTCCAATGACTAAATTGACTCAGAAAGGTGCCCCATTTAAATGGTCAGACGAGTGCAAGGCGAGCTTTCAGAAGCTTAAGACAGCCTTGACTTCAGCACCGGTGTTGGTGTTACCATCAGGTTCGAGTTTCTTTCATGGTGTATTGTGATGCTTCCCGAGTTGGACTTGGAGAAGTGTTGATGCAGGATGGAAAGGTGATTGCATAAGCGTCTCGACAACTGAAAGTCCATGAGAAGAATTATCCTGTTCATGACTTAGAGTTGGCAGCCATTGTTCATGCATTAAAAATTTGTAGGCACTATCTTTATGGCATGCCGTGTGAGGTTTTTACTGACCATTGCAGTTTCCAGTACTTGTTCAAGCAAAAAGATCTAAATTTGAGGCAGCGAAGGTGGTTAGAGTTACTGAAAGATTATAATGTTACCATATTATATCACCCAGGGAAGGTGAACGTGGTGGCCGATGCATTGAGTAGGAAGGCAGTGAGTATGGGCAGCCTTGCGTATATTCCAGTCGGTGAGAGACCGTTAGCTTCATATATTCAGACATTAGCTAATCAGTTCGTGAGGTTGGATATTTCTCCCAACAGCGTTCTAGCTTGTAGAGTCGCTCGGTCTTCTCTAATTGAGCATATCCGAGAGCGGCATGATGATTACCCGCATTTGATGGTTCTTAGGGACACAATTCGGCGCGGTGGTGTCAAGCAGGTTACAGTTGGAGATGATGGTGTTTTGAGGATGCAGGGTCGTATATGTGTGCCTAATGTTGATGGCCTTCGTGAGTTGATCCTTGAGGAGGCTTACAGTTCTAAGTATTCGATTCACCCAGGAGCAGCCAAAATGTACCAAGACTTGAGGCAGCATTATTGGTGGAGAAGGATGAAAAAGGACATTGTTGCGTATGTGGCTCGTTGTTTAAATTGTCAGCAGGTAAAATATGAGCATCAGAGACCTGGTGGTTTGCTACAGCAGATAGAAATTCCTGAGTGGAAGTGGGAGCGTATCACTATGGACTTCGTTGTTGGGCTTCCACTGACTAAATCAACACCTTTCATTCCTGTGGCGAGTACTTATACTTCGGAGCGATTGACTGAGCTATATATTCGGAATATTGTTCGCCTTCATGGCGTGCCCGTGTCTATAATTTTTATCGGGGTACGCAGTTTACTTCACACTTTTGGAGGACAGTTCAGCGTGAGTTGGGTACCCGAGTGGAGTTGAGAACAACATTTCACCCTCAGACTGACGGGCAGTCCGAGCGTACAATTCAGATTTTGGAGGATATGCTCCGCGCTTGTGTTATTGATTTTGGAGGTTCTTAGGATCAGTTCTTGCCGTTAGCGGAGTTTGCTTATAATAATATCTATCAGTCGAGCATTCAGATGGCTCCTTATGAGGCATTGTATTGTAGATGGTGCAGATCGCCGATTGGATGGTTTAAGCCTGGAGAGGCTCGGTTACTGGGTACAGACTTAGTTCAGGAGGCCTTAGATAAGGTCAAGATTATTCAGGAGAGACCTCGTGCAGCTCAGTCTAGGCAAAAGAGTTATGCCGATTGTAAGGTTCGTGATGTGACATTCATGGTTGGAGAGAGAGTATTACTTCGGGTGTCTCCCAGGAAGGGTGTTATGAGGTTTGGAAAGAAGGGTAAGTTGAGCCCTAGGTATCTCGGGTCGTTTGAGATTCTTGATAGAGTGGGGGAGGTAGCTTATAGACTTGCGTTGCCTCCAAGGTTATCTCAGTTCATCCGGTATTCCACGTGTCTATGCTCTGGAAATATCATGGTGACTCGTCCCACGTGTTAGATTTCAGCTCTGTCCAATTGGACAAATACTTGACTTATGAGGAGGAGCCGGTAGACATTTTAGACCGGCAGGTTCGTCAGTTGAGGTCTATGAGTTATCCTTCAGTTTGAGTGCAGTGGAGAGGCCAGCCCGTTGAGGCAGCTACTTGGGAGTCCGAGTCGGACATGCAGAGTAGATATCCACACTTGTTCGCCAATTCAGGTAATTTTCTATGTCCGTTCGAGGACGAACATTTATTTTAGAGGTGGAGATTATGATGAACCAAGGGGTCATTCTATGAATTTAGACTCCGTTCTAGGACTATTAGCCATAAAAAGATTAATTTTAAATAACTCGATTTGCAAGCGCAGTGAGGGTGTGAAACCGGAAAGATTTTATGTAAAAATATGAGGAATAGTAATTTCTAGAGTTAAAATTTGATTATAGTTGACTTTAATCAACATTTTGAGCAAACGGACCCGGATCTGTGTTCCAACAATCCCGGGAGGTCTGCAATAAAATATGGGACTTGGGCGTATGCTCAGAAATGAATTCCGAGGTCCCAAGCCTTAGAAATCAATTTTTGAAAGAAATTGTTTTGCTGAAATGTTAATGAAATAAAGAAAAGAATTAATGCTTGAAACTATTTTTATCGGGCCCGTATTTTGGTTTCGGAGGCCGGTACATATTTTTTATAGTATTTAAATGCTAACTGTGAAATTTGGTGAAAAATGGAGTTTATTTGACGTGATTTGGAAGTCCGGTTGAGAAATAATGAACTTTAAGTGTTCTTGAGAAAAATGATGAGTTTTGAGGTTTAATTCATAGTTTTACATGTTATTTTCATGATGTGATCGCACTAACAAGTCCGTATGATATTTTAGATTTGCGTGCATGTTTGATTTGGAGCCCCGAGGGCTCGGGTGAGTTTATGGTAGGCTACGGAGTGTTTAGACTTAGAAAAAGAAAAGGAGACTCCTCTCATTAGGAATTAGACCTAGCAGCTTTCTTCCTCTAAGAATCAAAGACTGGATCTTTCCCTTAGAGAAAAAAACCCTGCCGCCGCCCATCTCCTTCCCTTCTTCATTCTCACGAATACTGACCTCATACACACACGATCATCAACATATACACAGATCTAAAAGAACTCTTCAAATTACAAAAAACTAAATTTTAAAACAAAGGCTCTAAAAAGAAACATAAAGTTTTCAATGAAGGCTTGAAGTCCGGTGGATCACTAAACTTTTAAAGCTCAAATTCCTCCTTCATGGATCTATAGAAGGCTGTTGAATCTCAATTTTGTGGATGTTTGTTGTTGTTCGCTGCTACTCTGTACCGGGACTTGTTCATTTTTATTTTGTGCTAAGAGGTAAATGCAGTAAACTCCTTTGTAGTTTGCTATATTTATTAATGATCGGACTCCTGTTTCCTACTTGAAATCGTGTAACTGCTGACTTATATTTGTTTGTCTTTGAATGATTCAACGGTCTCATATGTCAGATTCAACTTCTAATGTGTTTATTTGTGCAACTAGTGATATTGAGGATTATTTTAAGTTCAAACAGACTATTAGAAAAATGGATTGGATATGTAAAGTTTCTAGAGTCAATTTAAACTAGTGGGACGTAATAGACAGGATGCTGACTTGCTTAATGAGATACATCTTTGTGATTTGATGATAACACCATTGTGTTTGTTGCAATTGTGAATCGATTGGAGGGAAGTCGAGAGTATTGGGGATTTAGACCTCGAATTGAGGTCGGATTCCAAAACCAATTGTATATCCGGGCTCGGGGGAGAATGGATAAACGAGTTTTGGTCCGAACCTCGAGTTTAGACCAAGCAGGCCGGGGGTCAGGTTTTAACGTTTTTTGAGAAAACTTAGGAAAAATTATAATTTTCAGTAAAGTTAGTTTATTTAGCATTAATTAATGATATTAAGTTAATTGTGGTTAGATTCGAGTGTATTGGAGGTGAATTCAAGAGAAAAAGCTATAATTGAGCCGTGGGTGGCCTGCGAAATTGAGGTAAGTGTTTGGTTTAACCTTGACTTGAGGGAATAGGAATCCCCAACTAAATTATTATTTGAAATTACATGTGAATGGTGTATAGGTGAGGTGACGAGTACCTATGCACCACCAAATTGTCTGTCTACTTGATCCCCTCCCCGTTCCCATTCTAATTGCTTTATGTTTTAATTGTTTCATGTTCATTGTTGTCTTCCATAATTACTTGGCTTGTTATATTGTGGTAAGTCTTGCTGCAATTATGTTTCGGAAAGTATTAATTGTTTTCCTTGGTTTCTTTGTGGTACAAAAGTATTGTGAAAGGCTTGGCCTGAATTGTGAAAGTTTTGATATATATAAATATATATATGAATGTGATAAGGGTGGACAGGGGAAATAAATATATATGACTGTGATAAGGGTGGACAGCGAAAATAAATATGTACGATTGTGATAAGGGTGGACAGGGAAAATATATACATATGACTGTGATAAGGGTGGACATGGGAAATATATATGAATGTGATAAGGGTGGACAGGGAGAACATAAATATATGACAACGATAAGGGAGGAAAGTTATGCTTACTGATTTTTATTACAAGATTTGGAAATTTATTGTTTTATCCTACTGTTTTCTCAGATATTGCTCAATTGGTTATTTTAAATTAAAGTTTGGAAATTTGGGTGAAATTTTGGTGAGAGCTGAGGCCTGGAATAGGCGACTGAGTTATTTTATTTATTGTTTCAGTTTATATTTTCTTGCTTGTGTAGAACTGTTTTATTGCGTTGTTATATATATATATATATATATATATCGTCACATGTTAAGCTATAATTGCCCTGCCTTAGCCTCGTCACTTCTTAGTCAAGGTTAGGCTCGACAATTACTCAGTACATGGGGTCGATTGTACTGATACTACATTCTGCACTCTTTTGTACAGATCCATGTTCCGACCAACAGTAGAGATTTTTAGAGCATCTATACATTTATCCGGAGGTACGAGGTATATCTGTCGGCGTTCGCAGAGCCCGAGAGTCTTCTCTTTGTTCGTATAGACTGTATTACAATTTTCTCAAAACAGTTATATTATTTCTTTCAGCCTATTATTTGTAGTATTCTTTAGTAGTTCGAGAATTGTGACACCAGACCCTGGAGTAGTTTTAGAGTTATTTATATAATTAGTTCATGGCTCGGTTTATTTATTTGTTTAGCATTTCATATTTGGAGTTATTCATTGAAAGCCGTCGATTAAGTTACTTTAAATTTATTTTATTATGTTTAAATGGAAATTCAAAGGGAAATAGATAATCGAACTCTAACATTGGCTTGCCTAGCAAGTGTGGTGTTAGGCTCCATCACGATCCATAGGGTTCGAAAATTTGGGTCGTGACAAGTTTGTATCAGAGCACTAGGTTGCTTAGGTCTCACAATTCACGAACAAGCTTAGTAGAGTCTAAAGGATCGGTACGGAGATGTCTGTACTTGTCTCTCAGAGGCTATTAAGTTAGGAAACAACTCCATTTTTATTTCTATTCTATCGTGCGATTCTTGTATCTCAAATACTGATTGGATTCTTCTATTCTCTCGCAGATGGAGAGAACACGTGCTACCTCTTTCGCTGACCAGCATTCCGGTCCTCCAGCAACAACCACTTCTACTAGGGGCAGAGGCCGAGGCAGGGGCAGGACTCAGCCTATTGCTCAAGCAGCAGCGAACCTCAGATCGAGATTAATGAGGGGGTTCCAGCTCAGACCGTTCCAGCGCGACCATCTCAGGTCAGCGAGGGGTTTATTGCTACCCTGGTTCTTCAGGACGCTTTGGTCCGTTTAGTGGGCCTCATGGAGAGTGTGGCCCAGACTGGCACATTCCCTGTTACAGCAGCCGTATGTCAGGCTGGAGGAGGGGTTCAGACTCTTGCTACCTACACTCCGGTTCAGACTACTCCTCAGGTTCAGACCCTAGTAGTCAATCCAGTTGGGGTAATTCAGCCAGTTGCAGTAGTGCCGCCCGCTAATGGGGCAGCCATGTCTTCAGATGCTTTGTGGAGACTGGATAGGTTTATAAAGCTTTTCCCTGTTCACTTCAATGGTGCTACTTCAGAGGACCCTCAGGAATATCTGGATAGTTGTCTTGAGGTGTTGCGTAATATGGGTATTTTGGAGACCAATGGGGTTGATTTTTCTGCTTTTCAGATGACTGGTTCCACCAAGAAATAGTGGAGGGATTATCTGTTGACTAGACCAGCCGGGTCGCCTGCCTTGACTTGGGATCAATTCTCTCATCTCATTATGGAGAAGTTTTTTCCTGTTACTACTCGAGAGGATAAGCGTTGTCAGTTTGAGCGACTTCAGCAGGGCAGCATGACCGTGACCCAGTATGAGACTTGTTTCGTGGATTTGGCTAGGCATGCTATTCTCTTATTTCCCACAGAGAGAGAGAGAGATAGAGAGAGAGAGATGGTCATACGGTTTATTGAGGGCCTTGCTCAGCCCATCAGGTTGCAGATGGCCAAGGAGACAGGGACCGAGATTTCTTTTCAGGACGCAACTAATGTGGCTAGGAGGGTTGAGTCGGTTCTCGGGATGGTAGCTCAGGGGTATGACAAGATACCTCGACATTCCGGTGGTTTCAGTGGTGCCTCATCTGGAGGCGGGACTTCATTTAGCCGAAGCCATTCTTCCAGGCCATTTCATTCGGCACTACATGCTTCGTATGGTATTTCGGGTGGTCGGGGTTCTTATCTGGCTTCTCCTGCTCAGCCAGTCTACAGTGCTCCTTCAGCTCCTATTAGAGCACCTCCTCTGCAGAGCTTTCATCGTGGCCAGCCGGTTCGTTCGGGTCAGCATACTTATCAGGAGGGATGTTTCGAGTGTGGTGAATTTGGGCATGTTCGGAGGACTTGTCCGAAATATGTAGGTAATCAGTTTCAACATCAGGGTTCTCGTGCCATAGTTCCGACACCAGCTCCGATACCACCTGCCCAGCTAGCAAGGGGTAGGGGTCAGGTAGTGAGAGGTAGAGGCCAGAATGTTAGAGGTAAAGGTCAGATAGCTATAGGTGGAGGTCCTCCCAGAGGTGTGGTTCAGGGTGGCGCGCCCCAGCCCCGACTATATGCATTTCCAGCCAGGCCTGAGGCGGAGTCCTCCGATGCTGTTATTACAGGTATCATCTCAATTTTTGATAGAGCTTCTTCAGTTTTGTTTGATCCGGGGTCTACTTATTCGTATGTTTCATCCTATTTTGCCTCGTATTTGAATGTGCCCCGTGATCCCTTGAGTGTTCCTGTTTATATGTCTACACCACTAGGGGATGCTATTGTGGTAGATCGTGTGTATCGTTCGTGCGTAGTAGTCATTGAAGGTCTTGAAACTAGTGTGGATCTTTTACTTCTAAACATGTTGATTTTGATGTTATATTAGGCATGGATTGGTTGTCACCCTATTATGCCATCTTGGACTGTCACGCCAAGATAATTACTTTAGCCTTACCGGGGTTGCCTCGATTAGAATGGAAAGGTACTCCCGGCCATTCTCCCAACCGAGTGATTTCATATGCTAAGGCTCGCCGCATGGTGGAGAAAGGGTGTTTGGCTTATTTGGCTCATATTTGTGCTTCTGATGCCGAGGTTCCTTCTATAGAGCCAGTTCCTATTGTTTGTGAGTTTCCCGAGGTATTTCCTGTAGACTTGCAGGGGATGCCACCTGATAGGGATATCAATTTTTGTATTGATGTGGCTCCGGGCACTCAGCCCATTTCCGGGAATATCGGATGGCCCCACCAGAATTGAAAAAGTTAAACGAACAGTTGCAAGACTTGCTAGATAAGGGCTTCATCAGACCTAGTGTCTCGCCTTGGGGTGCACCGATTTTGTTTGTAAAGAAGAAAGATGGGTCGATGAGGATGTGTATAGATTACCGGCAACTGAATAAAGTTACTATCAAGAATAAGTATCCGTTGCCGAGAATTGATGACTTATTTAATCAGCTTCAGGGTGCTAGGATATTTTCGAAAACTGATTTGAGGTCGGGTTATCATCAACTGAAGATTCGGGCGTTCGATGTTCCTAAGATAGCCTTTCGGACGAGGTATGTGCATTATGAATTTCTGGTGATGTACTTTGGGTTGATGATCACGCTCAACTATGTCTTATAAAAAGACTAAACGGGTGCTGCAAATATAATTTGGGGTATTACACCCAAAGTCGATCCCACAGAGAATTGAACGTATCAATTGAGTCTATAAAATACTAAACTGTTACTTAATCGCTTTTCTCAAGACTTTTGAATATCAATTTGTGTTGTTTAACTAATTCTACTAACAAAATAAT
>ML419645.1:5711-36317 GCA_005239525.1 Nicotiana knightiana
GAAAACCCCTTTAGCCTTTCGAGCCACCATTGTATAGATATTATCACTAGTTACCCCCATTTTAGTCTTTAACCTTTTCCTTGGCTACCTCATTACAAACCTTCCCCTTTTGCAAAATAATTCCCTCTTTTGAACCCGTCCCTCCTTGAATATTGAGAATGAGGAAAAAAGCCTAAGTTGGGGGATGTGGTGTCAAAGTGAAAATTGGTAAGGTTGTACATTGAGTGTAGAATATATACCTCAAAATATTCTTTTAAGAAATTATTCAAGCTCCAAAAGAATTATACAAAAAAAAAATATATATATATATATATATATATATATATATATATATATATATATATATGTAAATAAATATGTGAGCTTTGAAGAGATTTAGTGAGGTATTTAAAGTGGTTCTAGGTTGGTAGCTAGATGAGAATGAGGCTATGTGGTTTGAAAAGAAACAAAGTGCAAACAAGAAAGGAAAATGTGAGTAGTGTTCAAGGAGGGTGTAGTCACTTTTCCCCAAATATTTATCTTAACCTTCCTTAAACCTACACTATAAGCTTAAAAAGTCTTTATGGGATCTCCAATCGAATATTCTTGAATAATCGATGAATTAAAATAAGGGCAAGCTTATGGCATGATTTGTTGTAACACTTGAAGTTCTTTGTGAGAGTAAGTGTCTTTGTAAAGTTGTCCCTTGTGTGTACTTATAAATATGGTGATTTTGGGACTTTCGTTCTTGTGAGGGCACATGAATTAGGATTGATTGGTGAAATTGATCTACTCGGAAATGAGTGAGTTGAGCATCGGTAGTGGACTAGTGTTGTTGAGTCACTTCTTGAGGCTTATTCTTGTCGCTTGATTATTTTGAAACTCCCTTGCACTTCTTGAAGTTGTTTTAAATGAGGGAGTTATTCGAGTGAAATGCATACTTGAGCCTAATTATTAGTACCAACCAAATCCATAAGTATAATGCTTGGTTGGAGAATGTGACTTGTAAATAATCGCAATGCAACTTGTGCTTGAAATGGTAGAACCTCATTGAGTTATTAGTTTTGATTTGCTTGAGGACAAGAAAAAGCTCTAAGTTGGGGGTGTTGATGAGTGGTGATTTTACCACTAATTTTAGCCTCTTTTCGTTAGATTTGCATCCTTCAATGATAACTTAAGGTCGTTTATAGTGTATTGCACGTATTTCAGGGAATGATGCCACGAAGTGATTAGTGTTGAATTGAAGTGGACTTGAGCACAAATGGGTGAAAAATGTGCAAAAAATCTCCAGTGATACCGCATCTGCGGATTCTTGGCCGCTGGTGCGACCTCGCACCTGCGAAGATAGATCAACAGTACAAAATGCGCACCTGCGGAAGCGCAGGTGAGATGTTTTGGCCGCATCTGCGGAAATACTCATGTCACCCAGAATTCGCACCTGCTTTATGGAAGCCGCTTCTGCGGAACCGCGCCTGCGGACTTGCGAGAATTCTTCCGCAGGTGCGATCATCGGGCATCAAGTCCGGACAGAATTGTAAAATCACAATTTCTCAGCCTCAACCCACATATACTCGACCTAGCAGATCTTTTGACATATCTTTGGCATTGTAAAATATATTTTTGAGTAGAGAAGAAGAGAAAACATTTGTGGAAGCTAGGGTTTGCACACACACTTGGGATTTAAAGATTTCAACCTTGTGGTTAAGGATTTCTTACCCCATTTATGTTTGTTTCTTCATTTCCTTGATTTGTATTGAATATTTAAGTGTGTAGTATTTATTTCCAACGCTAGTTCTTGTTTATGGAAATATCCATGTTTAAAGTGTGGATTAAATACCTTGTTGTGCTTATGTATTGAATGATTTTTCATCTTTTATGAAGTGAGTTATTATTTCTTTAATTATTCTTGTTCTTTAATGTTTTCAAAGGGATTAGCTAACCCTAGGAATTGCCCATTAACTCCGAATTAATTTTGAAAAAGATAATTTGGGGTTGGGAAAGATTAATTAACAAGAACTTGAGGCTTTAACCCTCATTTTATAGATTCTACCTAGGGATAGGATTGATCTACTTGTAGCCATATCCGGGCGTGTTAATCTCTTGATTGGGTTAGGAATAATTCAATTAGGAAGTCTTATTAGTCTTTGGAAAAATCTAATTGAGAATTATTATCCGTGGCTAATTAACATAAACTCACTCATATTTGTAAAATCGTAAAATACATTGGATCGTTACTTGAGTGTAATTCCCGATGTATTCATACTTGTTGCCATTGATCATTTTACTTGCTTTCTAGGTTAGTTTATATTTGCGCATTTAATTATAAACCTTTTCAAAACAAAAATCTATTTGTTTGGCATTGCATGATAAGTGACAATTCTCTTACATTCCTAATCGTCTCCATATTGTTCTCTGTGGGATTTGACCCCAACCTTGTTGGGTTATTATATTTGACAATCGACCGCTTACACTACTTTAAGGTGTAATTTGAGCGTATCAAATTTTGGCCCATACTCACCACACTCATAACACACACCCTGATACTGAGGCTGACCCTGACGAACTGGCTGACCACGATAATAATTCTGAAGAGGAGGTGCTCTGATAGGGGCTGACTTATCAGAATAAGGCAAGTAAGAGCCACGACCACCTGAGATACCATGGGATGTCTAAAGTGCTGAATTAAATGTCCTGGAAGAATGGCCTCTATCCTGAGTATCTCCGCCTCCAGATGAGGCACCTCTAAATCTACAGGAATGGAGAGGTCTCTTGTCTGACCCCTGACCTCCCATCCCGAGAACCGTCTCAACTCTCCTGGCCACATTGGTCGCATTCTAAAATGAAATCTCAGTCCCTGTCTCCTTAGCCATATGCAACCTGAGGGGCTGGGCAAGGCCCTCAATAAATCTCCTAACCCTCTCCCTCTCTGTGGGCAATAGAAGAATAGCATGCCGAGCCAAATCTACAAAACGATTCTCATACTGGGCAACTGTCATGTCGCCCTGCTGAAGCTCAAACTGATGACGCTTCTCTTCTCTAGTAGTGATAGGCAAAAACTTCTCCAAAAATAGGTGAGAAAACTAATCCCAAGTCAGAGCAGGTGACCCAGCTGGTCTAGTCAACAAATAATCCTCCACCATTTCTTGGCGGAACCAGTCATCTGAAACCGGCGAAGTCGACCCCATTGGTCTCCAAAATACCCATATTACGAAGAACCTCATGAAAGTTGTCCAGATATTCCTGAGGATCCTCTGAAGTAGCACCACTGAAGTGAACAGGGAAAAGATTGATGAACCTGTCCAATCTCCACAAAGCATCGGAAGTCATAGCTGCCCCCTCAGTAATCGGGGCTGCAGTAACTGTCTGAACTACCCCAACTGGTTGGCTGCTGGGGTCTGGATATGAGGAGTAGTCTGATCAGGAGTGTGGGTAACAGGAGTCTGGACCCCTCCTCTAGCCTGAGATGCGGTTGCTGTAACAGGGAGTGCGCCAGTCTGGGCTACACTCTCCATAAGGCCCACTAATCGGACCAAAGCATCCTGAAGCACCGGGGTAGCAATAAACCCCTCTAGGACCTGAGCTGGNAGTCTTACCCCTGCCTCGGCCTCTGCCCCTAATGGGAGTTGCTGCTGCTGGAAGACCGGATTGTTGGTCAGCAGAAGAAGAAGCATGTGTTCTCGTCATCTGCGAGAGAGTAAAAGAGTTCAATCGGTATTTGAGATACCAAGAATCGCACGATAGAGTAGAAATAAAAATTGAGTTTGTTCCTAACTTCATAGCCTCTAGGGATAAGTACAGACGTCTCCGTACTGATCCCTCAGACTCTATCAAACTTGTTCGTGAATTGTGAGACCTATGCAACCTAGTGCTCTGATACCAACTTGTCACCACCCAAATTCTCAACCCACGGGATCGTGATGACACCTAACACAATACTTGCTAGGCAAGCCAATGTTAGAAATTTAATTAACCATTTTCTCTTAAAATTTACCTATACATAACAGAACAATTTTAAAGATAAACTGAATCTAATATTTTCCAATAAGTAACTCTGTGAATAATAATAATAATAATAATAACCGAATAAATAAGTCGAACCTCGAACTAAATATATATAACCATAAGCCTACTCAGGGTCTGGTGTCACCATTCACGAACTACTAAGAATACTACGAATAATGGGCTGAAATAAGTATATATGTCTGTTTCGAATGAAATAAAACATCAACTAAATAGTGTAGAGAAGACTCCAGGAGTCTGCGAACGCCAGCAGATCTACCTTGTCTCCAATGGAAATGCGTAGCTACTAAAATCTCCTAACTCTGGCCGGTACTTGGATCTGCACAAAAGAGTGCAGAGTGTAGTATCAGTACACCCGACCCCATGTACTGAGTAAGTGTCGAGCCTAACTTCGACGAAGTAGTGACGAGGCTACGGCGGGGCATTAACAATATAACATGTGAACAATATATAATAAAGCAAGAAAGAAATAATAATAATAATAAACTAAATAACCAGTAACTTGCAAATAAGAACAACTCGAATAATTATTTTCAGATATCAGCTATAATCAACTCCTCGAAATTTCCAAGTTTCGATTTAAATCACAGTAAAAATCAAAGTATGAAAACCTTTTTAATAAAATCGGAGTTTTCCAAATCTTTATTTTTGAAAATCAATAAAACATAATTATTCTCCCTTATCGCTCCTTGTTGTGGCGCGCAACCCGCTCCCACCTGTCCACCCTTATTGTTCCTACCTACCTATATATATATATATATATATATATATATATATCACCCTTATTTCTCCTGTTGCGGCGTGCAACCCGCTCCCACCAGACATATCATATCAGTTTATTTACGAAAACTTTCACAATTCAGGCCAAGCCCGTCATAATATTTTTTTATCAACAATTGTAAACAGAAGCTGTAGAACTCATAAACTTCATCAATTATCATTTCACAACAAAATCAACCGATAATTATATACATATCGTAACACTGACATCCAGCTCAATACTTATGTAACATAATTAAACCAAGAGAATAGTCAACACTTCCAAAATACTTGAAACAATATTTAACAATAAGTTAACGAATCCAAATCGACATATAAACACCAATGATCATGAAACAATTAACCCTGGAAGCAAATAATTGGAAACGGGGAAATGGGTCATGTTAAGCAGATAATTTGGGGGTGCATAGATACTCGTCACCTCACCTATACACCACACACAAGTAATTTCACATAGCAATTAAGTTGGGGATTCCTATTCCCTCAAGTCAAGGTTAAACCAAGCACTTACCTCAAATTCGTAGGTCACTCACTGCTCAATTATCACTTTTCCTTTTGAATTTGCCTCTAACCCGCTCGAATCTAATCATAATTAGTTTAATATCATTAATTTATGCTAAAGGAACTAACTTTACTGAAAAATCATTATTTTCCTAAGTTTTTTCAAAAAAAGTTAAAACCCGACCTCGGGCCTGCTTGGTCCAAACTCGGGTTTCAGACCAAATTCTATTTACCCATTCACCCCCGAGCCCGAATATGCAATTAGTTTCGAAATCTGACCCCAATTCGAGGTCAAAATTCTATATTTTACCAAATTCTCTAATTCTACCGAAACCCCCAATTTCTACCATGAAAATTCTTAATTTTTTATTGAAAAGTGATGAAAACCATTGGATAAATTTAAAGAGAAGAGTTTAGAATTTTTTACCAACACTTTGGGGATGAATTTGTGTGAAGAAAATCGCCTCTAGGTCTTTGTAGTTCGAAAAATATGAAGAAAGAGGTCCTGCCCGTTTTAAAATCTGATTTTATATAATTAGATAGGTCTTCATCGCGTTCGCGATGGGCCTGTCGCGTTCGCATAGGGTCAGGCCCAAACGGCCTTCGCATTCGCGGTGAACTGGCCGCGTTCGCATAGGAGAAACGGGCTCCCCTCCCCCAGGCCCACTTAACTCACCGCGTTCGCGTGTGCCTGCCTGTGTTCGCGAAGGGTCTCCGCCCAGTGCTTCGCGTTCGCGTCTAAGGCCACCCGTTCGCGTAGAACAAAATGACCCCAGTGCACTTTTAATCTATGCGTTCGCGTGAAGCAACGCAAACGCGAAGAACACTTCGCCTTTGCACCAGAAACAACAAAAACAACAGACTTTAACATGTTCAAAACATCTCGTAGCCTATCCAAAACTCACCCGAGCCCTCGAGGCTCTAAACAAAACATGCACGCAAGTCTAAAAACATCATACAGACTTGCTCGTGCGATCAAATCATGAAAATAACATCTAAAACTATGAATTTAACCTCAAAATTCATCATTTTTTCAAGAACACTTCAATTTCACTATTTCTCAACCGGACGTCCGAATCACGTCAACTCAACTCCGATTCTCACCAAATTTCACAGATATGACTTAAATATCATAACAAACTTGTACCGGGCTCCGGAACTAAAATACGGGCCCGATACCAATGAGTTCAAATATTAATTCATTTCTTTATTTCCTTAAAAATCCAGCAAAATAATTTCTTTCAAAAATTGATTTCTAAAGCTAGGGACCTCGGAATTCAATTTCGGGCATACGCCCAAGTCTCATATTTTACTGCGGACCTCCCGGGATCGTCGGAACACGGATCCGGGTCCGTTCACTAAAAATGTTGAACCAAGTCAACTAAAACCAAATTTTAAATTTCAAAAATTATTGCTATTCATATTTCCACATAAAAGCTATTCGATTTCACGCCCGGACTGTGCACGCAAATCGAGATAAATAAAATTAATCTTTTTAAGGCTAATGAACTTGTAATGGAGTCATAATTTATAAAATGACCCTTTGGGTCATCACAGATGAGCTGAACTAAAGAGGAAGAAAGAAGAATTATAATTCAATAAAAAGAAATTTTGCTGGCCTTATAAATTTTCTTTCGTGCTTCATTAATATTGTTGAATGTAGAGAGCTGGATATCTTTTTATTAAGCAAGATCTGTAAATGTGTAAATAAGTAGTTGTATATTGTGTATTTATATTTGTTAGAGATGTGGTATTCTAGAGGACTAGAAGATATTATAGGAACATGATATTCTGAAAATATTCTTATGAGAGATGTTAGGGAGTATGAGCTTAAACTCGTGTATATATACTCTTCTTTCTGAAAATGAGAAGGCAGGTGAGATCCATCTAAAAGTTATGCAAACTCTCCTGTATTACCTTTCCCGTTGAAGCAGTGGTGTTGTGTATTCTCTTTTTCTTTCTTGTTTATGATACTTTGAAAAATAATTATAACCTTTATATGTTATTATTCTAAATGTTCATTCATTTTTTTCTTTGTCGTACTTAGAACTCTATTGATATTCTTTTTGTTTTAAATATTTTGCTATTTAAATGTAGCCATATATCTTTGACTAAGAAAGCTAAGGAAGGAGGTGCTAAACTCTGAGTCATTTTTTATTAGTGTATGCCTCAAAAGAACATAACTTAAAATGATATGTATACCTAGAAAAGATGTCGAATTGAGTTGTACTTCATCTTTACTATGGATTAGTTCTCATTGCTTATCTTTAAAAACTCTTATCTACTTTTCTGCTTTTGCAAATAACAAAAGTTGTTATTTATTTGGTATGCCTGGAGTATAATTGTAAGAAAAATATATATTCATGATATATAAAATAGAGTCGTTGACGACGATATTAAGCCACATGGCACTTTTAGGAAAAAATCTAATAAGATTTAAGGTAAAGTACAATAATATCCAGAATAAAATAACGATATTAAGCCACATGGCACTTTCGAATTTGGACTGGAATGTAAAAAAAAGTTATTTAGAATTGTAATATAAACAATTTTATGAAAAGCATGAGTAATAATGGTAAAGGACATTATTTTAAACAAAAAAGTTCAATTAATAAACGTAATATTTGTCTAAAATCATTAATGTAGTATTGCACTTATAAGTAAAAATGTTTAAGAATATCTTATAAAGAAATTAACTAATATTTATTTGATTTCTCCAATAATAACATAATATCATTTTTTTCACAAAAAAGAATATAGGAGTATCATTTTCTTTGATGCACGAATAGTTTAACTATACAAATCGTTGTTGCAATTGATGTAACTCTCTATCAATTTGAAACATGGAATGAAAAATTTAAGATTTTTACCTACTAAAGATAAAATGTAAAATTTAATTATATTTATTTGAGTTATATATGTACAAAAGTAATATATGTAGATACATACAAAAGTAAAAATATAATATCGATATTTATAATCCACTTCTCTAATTGAAAGCTATAAGATTTCATAAAATAAGTAAGACTTATAAATCGAGCTACTGAATTAGGACTTTATCATAAAACATGTTGAACAGAAAGTAATTATCCCAATAATAATTTTGACTCTATACCCAACAGACAAAAATACCTTTTAATCTAATCGAAGAAAATCTTCACATTAATCTTTTTCAAATTATTAAAAGCTATGGTGAATTATTTTTCTCATATGGGACTGTCTCTAAATAAATATATGTTTACAAAAGAACCGCTTATGGTCTTCATTACGAGTTACAAGTAGGAAGAATCAAAAATTTTAATGATGAATAAATAACAAATGAAGTTAGAGAAATAGTAAATGAAGCATTTTTAGATTCATTTAATTATAATGCATTCTTATTCGTTTTGAATCATGTTATATTTTTAGATTCTTTGTAGCACAAACTAGATAATTACTTTACCCGTCTTAATTTATGTGGAACTCTTTACTTTTTAGTTAGTCTAAAAAAGAATGTCACCTTCCTTACTTGGAAATAATATATACTTTATCCTGAACTGACTTAAAGGCACACAAATATTAATGATATTTTTAAATAAATTTCAAAGTCCTTATTTTTAAACTCCATGTAAGTTAAACACCACCACATAAATTAAAAAGAAGGGAGTATGATATTTGAGTATCGTCCAAGAATTATTTGATGATTATATGATTCGTTTAATTTAAGTATATATATTTTCTACTATAAGGGTAGTTACACTAAGACAAGATGACAATAATAATTTTGTTAAAACGGACAATCTAATAAATTCAAACAAATCAAATCATGAATGTTTGATATGATTAATATTCTTTATAGCCTGTTTGGCCAAGTTATCAAAATTTGAGAAGTGTTTTTCTCAAAAATGCTTTTAAAAAAAAAATACTTTTTGGTCAGAAGCAATTTGTCTTTGGCTACTTAGTTTAAAAAGTATTTTTGAGTAGCAATTGGTGTTTGGCCAAGCTTTTAAAAAGTATTTCTAAGTATATTTTTCTCAAATGTACTTTTAAAAAAGTGTTTTTGGAGATAAGCTATTTTTTTCTGTTTCTCATAAACTGCTTGTGCTTCTCCTCAAAAGCATTTTTTTCCTTCCAAAAGCTTTGGTCAAACACCTTAGTTTTAGGAAAAAGGTATTTTTGCCTTAAAAGAAACTTGGCTAAATAGGCGAATAGTGTATGTGCATCGTGGGAGTACTAATACTAGTAACCTAAAAATGGCAAAAAGTTTTATTTATGCTAAGCTGAAAATATCTGACAAAAATGCCCCTACGGAGGTTGTGTGGCCGCATAATTCTAAGCGTGCTTTCGCGACCGCACAATACTGATCGCAGTCCGCGTTCTTCTATTTTGGATCTGGGTTGAGCTGAGTTTCGCGGACCGCATAATTTCAATCGCGGTCGCGCTCCAGATTATGCGACAGCATAAAAGTGATGCAGCCCGCACTTGATTGAGTTTGGCTTGAAATCGACTCTCTGATTCTTCATTTTTCGGACCGCATAATTTGGATTGCGGCAGCACAAGGGACTTTCGCGGCCGTACAATTCTGGCGCGGACCTCATTTCTCTCTTTTGCTCAATTTGTAAGTTCTCTGAACCTTGGTCATCGCCGGGTAATTCCAATCGCGACCGCACAGGTACTTTCGCGACGCACATTTCTGGTGTGGTCCGCGCTCATTAGTTAGCGCAAAAATCACACTCTCTGAATCTCCCTTTCGTGGACCGTGTAATTATATCTGTAACCGCATTATAGCTTTCGCGGCCGCACAATATTTGTGCGGTCCACGCTTTAGAACTCTTTTCCCAGCCTTGGCTTTTGTTCAACTTTTGACTCCTTTGTCAGTTGATTATGGTTCGTTTGGCTCATTTTGAACAATTCCTGCAAGCAAGCATATTTCATTAGTTTTCGGGAATACCTTCAAGCATTTTTTGCCTAAAACACAAGTAAAAGAGAGCAAATTATAGGTTAAAATTCCTACTTATCAGTTACCCCATGTATTAAAACTAGGATAACTTTATACATCGTTTGGTTAAAAGAAGGGTAAAAAATAATCTCCACATAGAAGCTAGCATAAGTTATAAGTACTATGTTTGGTTGTTTTTTTCTCTTTTCTACATAAAATGTAGCAGCTAATACAATGTTTGGTTCATGTTTTTCATTTCTGCATAACTAATACGTGTATAAGTTAGGAGGGAATCTATGTATTATTTATGCAGGGTAGAAGGTGAAATAACTTATATATGTATTAGTTATGCATGTATTAAAACACAAAATGACAAGAATACCCTTTATTCAAACTTGTATTTTTTTGTTTAAAAATATATATTTAAACTATACTAACAATTTTAATAAAATAAAGTAAGCTAATAATAAATAACACTCACATTACATTTATATTACTATAACCACCGCATAACTAATCCCAACATAACTCAACCTTGCATAACTTATCCGTGCATAACTAATACATGCATAACTAATCCATATATCACTTATTCCTGCATAACTAATACATACATAACTAATACTTGCATAACTAATACATGTATAACTGATACCTCCATAACTCTAACCGGCAACCAAACGACCCCTTAACTGACACGTTTCCCTTTTTCGTCTTTCTCGCGCTTTTCTTGTGTCCCTTCCTCCTTTTTTTTTTCTTTTTTTTAGTAGTCTTTTTTTTTTTTTTTTTTGGAAAGAGAATTAGAATAGATAAATAAGGGTCGAAACTGTTTCCTTAATTTAAGGGTCATTACTTATTTTTTAAAACATGCTGGTATGGTAACAAACTCGAAATATGCTATAATTGTTAATAAATTTGTTGTTTCTGGAATAAACTAAAAATGATTTCATTTATTTAAATAATTCTTAATTAATGACCAACAATGTAAAAATCTCGTCACTAGTTACTTATTCCTTCTAGTTCTAGCTCTAGCGTTGGCTAGATTGATGTTTAATTCTCGGGTTGAATAAATCAATTTATACTCTATGAAGAAAGAAGTGTACCATGTATATAGCTAAATAAAATGAAAAAGATTACAAAACAGATAATTCATTTTTTTATTTTTTTATTTTTTTCAGGATTTTCATTTTTAAAAAAACAAAACAAATTCAAATCAAAAATTAAATTCAACATGTACCACAAAACTAGAAAACCAAACCACCAAAATTTTTTGGTTCAGTTTGGATTTGTTGAAAAATTCGATCTTCACTGCCCTGATTGTGACATGACCAGTGAACCTGTGCATTTTAAACTTCCTTAAAGGAAAAAAAATTGAGAAAATGACACTGTATAGCCGCTCTCAAAATAATAGCCATAAGAAATATATTTTTTGTATACATTCTGTAATTAAAAAATTATATAACTTTTTCAGCTACTGAATATAAATAGTTTTTGGCGTAAAATTTGGAAATTTTGGAAGATATCAAATAGATGTAAACTAGAGCTTTGATCATGCAAAAAATTCTACTATATCAATGATACAACATTACAAAGAATAGTGGTAAATAAAAATTGCCTCTTCACTGAGGAAAATGTTTTAATCAATAGGGTGCTTATTATCGGCCTTTCGAGCTGTATAGTGCGCAGATAGCAAAAGCAGAGATAAGAAGGCACTGGCTACAAATATTGCATCAAACCACCTGTGATAGAAATCGAATTGTATGTCTCCACCTAAAACATCCGTTATGATTATCCTGCCAACAAAAATCAGGTAGGCATAGAGTAAACACCGAGTGCAGATAAGCTATGTTATGTTGCTCGGACTCTCCGAAAATGTGGCCAGATACGTGTTGGATCCTCCAAAAGTAGTGCATTTTTTAAGGATCCGACACAGGTACGGCTACATTTTGGAGAATCCACGCAACATAGCAGATAAGTATTTTCAACATCAAAATCAACTAAGGTACTAGCTTAATATCATTTTCCCATGTCCGCAAAATGGTTAGTTCTAACATTATAGCCATAATTACCCCACAACCACCATTTTTCAAGTTCCTTTCTTGCAAACAACTCAGCAGCTTAACTGATGGAGAAATTTATTCGTGTTAAGATAATGAGGCCGATTAGTTTTTATAGTGTAGAACATTACGAAGCAAGTGATCCAGCAACAAATATTAAAAATAAAAAGCTCAATAGTAGTAGTCGTACCGATATTCAGTTGCTAGGCTCTTTCTAATCAAAAGAATGGAGGATAGGAAGTACATTCCCATGATTTCAGAGAGAAAAAGCACGACATTACTTGATGATCCACTTCCAACTCTGGAAACTGCAAAGAAGAACTGGGTACAAACCAAAATGCTTCAAGTTAGCTGAAGGATTCTCGAGTCAATAAAAAGCTGGGTTTTCATTTCTCCACAGTTAAAGGATGTCAAGTAGTTTCCTTGTGTCTATCTGTCCGGGTACATGTGCAACCAAATTGGAGGATTACTTGAAAAATATTTAAGATTAAACCTTATAAGAATTGAAATTATTTTGTTATCTCAAAGCAACTAGTAAAACAAAGTCAACAAGATGAACATGTGTATTCTAGATACATAAACCATAAATGAAGACATCCAGCAAACTTCGAAAAAAAAGACCATCAAGCATAAATTTACCTTCATCAAGTTAGTCAGGAAGCCCCTCACAGATACCACAATTAACACCCCAATGAACAGGAGAGAGATGTACTGCACAAGGGAGCAATCGTCAGATAACTCCTATCCAGAAAATAAAAGACGAAATACTAGCAGAAAAGAATAAACTAATAAAAAAGAGCCTTACAATAAACTCTTAAAGCTTACAATGTCACTGATACAACAGAGATGCGTGTACCTCTTCACTTATCCGACATAACACTGTTCCCTATTAAGTGATTAATTGATTTCACTCAGGCAGTGAAGATAACCTCGACTTGATATTAAAAAACAATAGTATACTGTTAAAGATTATCTTATTATCCATGAGGTTATTTTAGATGCCACATCTTATTTTAATTCTTAGAAATTTTTAATTAGCTTACTCATCCGTTATGTGCTTACTCAAGAATGTTGATCTAGTTTCCCTTCAGTGGTTTTGTCATAGGTAACATTAGTCTGATTGGCCAAGCTGGAGAAATCAGCTTATTTTGAAAAGTGCTTTTTTCAAAAGTACTTTTGAAAGAGAAGCAATTTGTGTTTGGCTAATTATTCTGAAAACCACTTTTGAGCAATAATTTGTGTCTGGCCAAGCTTTTCAGAAAGTGTTTTTAAGTATCAAATTACGAATAAGGACAAATAGATTTATTTATTAGTTAATATTATAAGTAAATAAATAATCTTAGAACTTTATTATTACAGGCACTAATTAAATCTTTTCATTTTATTTAAGTAAAATATGAAAATAAAATTTAAAAGTACTTATTTCTTTTAATATAAGTTAAATATATTAAAATCATTCGACAAATATAAAAGCATTCACCCCTAAAGTCGAAAGTTATCCTAAAAATAATAAGAAATATTTATACATTAATATCCTAAGTATTAGGTTTAACGGTTATTTTGGTATATACTATATTTTGTTAAGGGTATTTTTGGTAAGAAGAAAAGTCAAAACTGCTTCTGCTTTTGGAAAGAAGCTACTTTTTTCTGCTTTTCAGAAACTGCTTCTGCTTCTTCCCAAAAGCACCTTTTTTTCCCAAAAAAGCTTGGCCAAACCCCTCAAGTTAGGGGGAAAAAGTGCTTTTGAGAAGAAAAAAAAGCACTTTTGGCCTCTTGAGAAGCTTAGCCAAACAGGCCAATAAAAAGCCACCTTCTTCAAGCACGCATCTTCTACCCAATTACTCTCAATTTCATGCAAGTATTTAGAAGCTAGCTTCTCAATCAAACCTCGCCGCGAAGGTTCATCTCCTAAATGTATTAACGAAATAATAGCTCCGCTCAGATGATAGACTAATCATCCAAGTAGCACCATAACCATAACCATGAATACCGTGAGTGGATGAAATAATGCAAAAGTAGACGAACCTGTGATAATAAGTTGACATTTATTCCTATGTCAAAGAACTGTAAAAATATGCTGATTGTCCTTGTCACAGGATCGACAGAACCGGCCTGTCATATAACGATATGCTTGTTGTCAAATGCAAGGATTCAGCTAATAATTATATAAGGAAAAGTGAATCATTACGAAGAATTAAATTCTAGTTGCATACCTCTTTGAAAACAACACTCTGAAGAGACTGCAAAAGTTAAATTGGTCAATTAGCAATCTGGCTCAAACAATAACAAGCAGAACTTGGAAGGGGTGAAAGCAACATGAAAGATCATAGAAAGACCTATGTGCAATGCAGCAAATCCACAATATGAACAAACTTTGTAACGTCCATGTCAAAGTATTAATATGATATAGAAAATGAAGACCATAAAAGTTTGTGCAGTAGTGTCAATCAACAATAAATACATCAATCAAGTTTCCTGCTAACATTAATATAGGCCTATCGTATGAACAGGAAAAGAGTAGACATCATGTGAGAGGTACTTAAAATTACCAAATTTACCGTTATTCTCATACCTTTATCATTTTATACACACAATACACAGAACATACATAGCCCAAAAGATTCTGCAAGTGACCCTTCCATGTTCGAGAATAAGCAGCAGCTTCCTGACATGATGGACTAATTTAATCAGTTGAATACAAAGTAAGTAGTTCAAAACCAATTGAACTAAATAATAAAGGAAATTAATTTGATAATACGAGCTGTAAAAGAAGAGGGACCACAAAATTATGAGTTTGCAGACAAATAAAGGAATATTTTGATGTTCTCATACGATAAAAGCAACGAAAATAGCAACATGAAAACTTGAATTCTAGGAAGCTGGAAGTCAAATGGAAAACGAATTTCATAAGCTGACCATAAAGGTCACAAGCCCTAATAGCAAAGCTCACAAACAACCTAGGAAAGCAAATGCCAAAGAAAAAGATAAACACCATGTCATATATGTTTGTTAGTCATACACGATTGCGCGCAGGGGGGGGGGGGGGGGGGGGGGGGGGGGGGTTATAACATAAGTTCCAAAAGTCCTTCTTTCTTCTTAAACTTATGCCACAAATTGAAACGGAGGGAGTAACTATTTTTTAGTGAATTCAAATTAATATAGCTTGATACTACTTCTTTTGAGAAGGTAACTTCAAACTACTTCTCATTATTTCAAACATTGATGAATACTCCAACTTTTCACACTTCAAACTATAGTTTTAACATTGATGTTATACCTACAGAACAACTACTCCAACTTTTCACACTTCAAACTATAGTTTTAACCTTCTTCTACCAAATCAATATGATAATTTATTCATCACTCTTAACAATCACATGGGTCATACTAGATCATTTTTTAACGAGGCGGGGAGTAAAAAATAGTACAATATAAGACAGTTCAATATGAACCTTAGCTTGGCGAAGCTCATAAATTTCCAAGAAAAGCTGCTTTGATAGCTCCTCTAAGGCCTGAACCTCATTTTCCATGTTTCTGATATCTTTGTGCAAGAAGTGCATACAACACCAAAGAGAAGTGCGTCAGAGGATTGTTAGAAAGTAACACAAGTATCATGTACGCTGCAGGTCACATTTGATGTTAAAACAAAAAAAAAAGAAAAAACCAAACTTAAATAGATGAAAGCTGAACCATTAGGCAAGTAACGGCAATGCTCGTAGATCCTAGTAATTAGAGACAAAAAGGAGCCCACCTAGCTGTTGTCCTATTTGCGGGGACGCAATATCAGTCCATCTATCTTAAGTATAATTTCTCCCTGCATTCAAATGCGATATGACAAGAAGATGCCCCCCAAAAAGAAAGTCATTTCTTCAAAATGCAATTTACACCACTCAATTCGTCACTATCAAGTGTTGTTTAAACAATTACAGTTTAATCCACAATACAGTTTTTAAGTTCAAATAGAAAAAGATAAGTTTTCATTCCACTTGGCCACTTCTGCTCCTGCTAATCAGAATCATAATAATCAACTTTCTTCTTGAATATTTTAATTACAATCAGCATATGTAGGAGAAGTGAAAAAAAAAAGAATCTTGTACAGTTTATGCACTTAAACCAATAAATTTTCCAGGAGAAATGTTCTACCATACACTAACCTTGTTCCTTTTGGTCATCCTGAACGGATCTTACAACTGTTCCCACAATGCGCTTAAAGAAGGAACTAGCTTTTGTTTTCTGCAGGAAAAACATATCACGGAACACATTTCAAAACTAAATATAAGGAGGCAGCAAATGTTCAGAACTATGAAACGACACCTTCCCTTTTCCTTCTTTTATTATCTCTTGGCAATAGCAGATGATGTGAAAATTCAGCTATTGACTCAAATAGCAAACATCAGCTAACCTTTCTTTTAAATACACGCACTTGCAGTATAATTCCAGAGAACTTAAGTTTTGGTTTCTAAAGCAAGTTATAGGACATTTTTTAAAAGCATCAGTATCGTCACAAATTGCTACCTGATCTATAAAAGAGTACGAGAGAGATACTCGACAAAGTGCTTCATGCAAGATATACTTACAAATGCTACAGCAACTACCGTTGTATTTAATTGTCCACCCTTTCAAAGTGTGATTTCTATGTTAATAATGGCCGTGCCTAAGGGCATTTCAGTTGAATCACTTGAATGAATTTGCAGTAGTACTTTATAAACTCAACTCTAGTTATTTTCAAGGATCTGAGTACCTATAACTTCCAATACAGGTAGGATAAGGGTATACAAAGGCATAATAAAGTGTCTCATAAAATATCCCAATAGCCTATTTAGAAACTAAGCTATAATCAATGACTTTGCACTAGGATGACCAAGAAGAAAAAGTACAAGTCACCTACAATTTGCTTGTCCGTGCTTTTTTGGGCGCTCATGTATATACGTAATAAAAGCATACAAAAGTAAAAAACTTAAGTTGACCAGTACCTCTTCCGAATCTTGGATCCGCTCCATTTCCCTTTGACAAAGAATAATTCTCTTTTTTTTTGCAATACAAGTTTCAAGTGACTGCATCAGCTGCCTTTCCAGTCCTTTGATCTCTGATTCCTCTATTTCTCTTCGATACAGAAAGAGTCAGGATACCAAAAACCAAATATAATTATTATAAACAACACAAGGAAACATAACATCGCCACTTTTGCTATAAACTTCAGTTCAACATATATATTTGACTAAATGGGGATATCAAATTAAATTTGGTAAAAACGCAGTCTAAGTAAGGCTGGGTAGTAGGTTGTAAATAAAAAGGGTTATTAACCAATTACAGTTACTCCATTGAACTAAGGAGATTTCAGAAAGGAATGTACAATACAGTTCACAATCGAATCTAGTTCAGTGCCCTCTTTTAGAAGATAAACTATAAACTGAGTATGCACTCAATTGCACCAACTTAAGGTACATCTTATGTTCACATCTTACCTGATAAATAGAGAGAGATAACTGTATGGCAAATTTACTGCTCCAAAACCTGAAAGAATAGCCATGACAGTCACACCAATCACTCCAATCCTGCTAACCAGCTGAGGTATGGTGAAAAATCCTGAAAAAAGAATGTAGAAACATAATGATATTGCAGGGGATACAAAGATGACAAGAGTCTCTGAGGAAAAAGTACAGAAATACTTGTGTCAAATTATTTATTCATCCACTCAAATATATTAAGTGGACCTCGCATGTAGTCTAATGTGTAATTATAGACACCAACCTTACCATTAAACTCTGTGACTAGGACTATGGATGATGTCAATAGAGTATGGCTATGAATTTCAAAGAGACCTGTTAAGAAAATGCATATTGGGTCCAACTCAAGCCCAAAAGTTAGTATATGAAAGAAAATGCATATTGGGTCTAACTCAAGCCCAAAAGTTAGTATATGAAAGAAAATGCATATTGGATCTAACTCAAGTCCAAAAGCTAGCATATGGGGTGAGAATTTTTCAAGACCATATAAGGAGACTACAACCCATACCCTCAACCAATGTGGACTCTGACAATCCCTCGCACACCCAGGCTAGAAATCCGGAGCGTGAACAACATACATTGAGGCGCGAATTGGGTGAACCAAGAATATGGTTAGCCAACTCTGATGCCATGTTAAGAAAGTGGAAACTGAGCCAACTCAACCCAAAACTAACTAATGAGGTGGGGATTGTCTAAAAGCATAAAAGGAGACTACCACTCACACCCTGAATTAATGCAGGACTCTAACAATACCTTTACACAATTTTACATTTTATCGTCTATCATTTTTAACTATTTCAATTAAGTTTTTACAAATCATTACAGCTGCGCCTCGTCAAATACGTATACTAAGCAAATACTATGACAACTAAGATAAGTAGAAAAAATCCGGAGTCTGTTTCTCTTCGGTAATGAAAACATGCAGAAGAAAAAAATTGATTTAAAAAGATGGCCGGAAAGAGTAGCTTTCTTTCTTTATGCAAATACTGTACATTACAGTAAGAACAGAGGGGAAAACTTCTGGTCCTTTATAGTCATGTTATTATGATTTATTCATATAAAGATGTGGCCTAGAGAACATTATTGCAATATTCTGAAAATCAACAAGGGGAGTGGAAACAAGATCCATGTGCAACAAGGAAATATACAAACCTCTGTCAGGTGAAGGCATCGGAAAGTGAATGCCCAAGCGCCAAAAACCATAAAGAAAAGCCAACAAGAATAAGATAGCACCCACAGCAGCCCGTTCCTTCCTTACCCCTGAAATACAAACTCAAGATTCAGAACATTCAATGAAAGAGGTGATTGAGGTGGTACAATCTAATATCTGATTGGAGTGTGAATAAATCTTTGTTATGGTTAAAAGCCAACAACGCATAGCACTATGCCACTTGTGTGCGTGAGAGAGAGAATGTTGGAACAGCCGTGGAGTACATATAATCAATTTTCTCTATGGTTATATTGAAGACTTTGACCTACTTATTCCTGGATATTATGATATTATCTTTTGGCCCTTACAGGAGAATTTGGAGTAGTCAGTTGATTTACAATGAAGCTGCATAACGAACAATGATGTGTCATCAGTAGAACAATATACGCCATTAGAAATAAGGATTTTGGGCCTAACTCAACCCAAAAGACTAGCTCTGAGGTAAAAAATTTCCAAGACTACATAATCAGACAACACGTTCAAACAACAAGGTACACTTAAATCCCCCCACCCTCCCGCACATCAAGGTTGGACAACTGGAATGTGGACAATACAACATGGGGGCTCGACATTAAATAAACCAAGAACTGGGATGAGTTAATAACCTTGGGCCTAACTCAATGACAAAAATTAGCTCAT
Source organism: Nicotiana knightiana (assembly GCA_005239525.1). Taxonomy (NCBI): domain Eukaryota; kingdom Viridiplantae; phylum Streptophyta; class Magnoliopsida; order Solanales; family Solanaceae; genus Nicotiana; species Nicotiana knightiana. The sequence continues at coordinate 25,323 of ML419645.1, forward strand.
GAGCTGAGAATTGCACAAGACCATATAATCGATTCTATCAAAGTGTACTAAATGCTTAATATTCTAAGCTAGCCTGAATAACCCATAACAAGATCAAGTCTTAGTTCGTTCCAAAATAAATAGCTTTCTAAATTCATATCTTATCAATTAAACCACTAAGTAAAAGTCCTTGTCTTCTACCTTAAAAGCATAGTACTTCCAATAAAGTGCATTTAAAGGTGATAAAGCAAGCATGGCATCCATGGTTGTGGCCCATGCGGGCGATCAATGAAGTGGGAGGAGAACCATGAGATCTCAGGTCCAAATCCTAGTGAGGAGCAAAACACTAGGTGATTTCTTCCCTTTTATCTCAGCCTTGATGTGTAGAGTTACCTGATACCTAGTGGAATAGTAGGTGCACAGCTGATCTAGACACCACCATTATTAAAATATACCCCAAAAAAAAAAAAAAATGATGAAGCAAGCATGCAGAAGGACACTATCCACTCAAACTTTAGAGATTACCACCATGGAACCTCCATGTGCTTGAAAAAAAAATTTAAGGTTGCTGGCAAGAGTTATACATACACAAGGAAATTGTGCAAATAAAGCTGCTGCAAAGATTCTTATAAGCACACTCTCAGTATTTCCACGAAGCACATCTATCTAAACTGAATATCAAATCAGCATAGGAGCAACTAGGTATTATCCTCTTTTCTCTTTTCCTGAATAGCTAAGGAGTTGAGTTGCTGAGGACAGAAAGTGTCCAGTATTTGGGATACTTCAAAAATATATTAAATTAGCACAGGAGCAACTAGGTATTATCCTCTTCTCGATAACCAAAAAAGTCTAATTAAATTAGACTGAAATTAAATGCAGTCTAATTTCAGGTATTATCCTCTTTTCTCTTTTCCTGAGTAGCTAAGGAGTTAAGTTGCTGAGGACATACTATCCAATACTTGGGATCTTGTCACTTTTTCTCCTTAGAAAAACCATAAAAATGAGCAACATCACATGTTATAAATAGTTTAAAAGTATTTGAGAAAACACATTATGTTGAGAGATTAATAAATGAAATCATGTTTAGAGGGCCTCAGGGTAGTCTTAGCACTTCTTCATGCCAGAGGTAAAGAAAGGATTATAACTTTGTGGCATGAAGGATCTTGGTACTAAAATGACAGCATAGTAAGCAGCTTCAGCCAATTCTCATCAATAGCAGGAATGGAACAAGTAAAATAAATAAAAAAGGAAAAAAGAGGATAGATCAGATTCAACTAAGGTATGTAAAAGGTGAAAAGCGAAATCTGCATTAGGCATGATCATAGTTAAAGCAACTTACCACTGTTGCAAAGCATCAGGTAGCAATGATAGTAGGGCAACATGAAGACTAGTAACAATATCAAACAAAACAAGTCCACCTTCCAATTCATCCATCTTGCCCTACAATTAACAAAGAATGGTTGATCAATTAAACAAATATAAATACCTAAAAGATAGTGCATATCTAGTAAAACAAACTGAAGATACTATTCCCTCAATCTACTGACCTTCCATAGGAAAAAAAAATTTATAAGTATTTTATAAATGAAAACCCAGCATCAAGTGATTGCTGGTGATTAGAAACAGTTATAACCAACAATTCATAGGAAATTTTCTTTCTCCAACAATTCAATCTACTATAAGGTAACACTACTTTATATTACATTAAAAGGATATGACGTGGTTTAAACAAATTATTCCATTTTTCTACACTAAAAACTATTATTTCAAACATAGAGGATTCGTATAACCGCCCCAACTAGCCTGGAATTGACGCCTAGCTCATTCATTAATCAATCAGGATGTAATTCTTTTTTTAGAAAGCCAATCACGATGTAATTCTTCCATCTCCAGATCATCATTATCCCATTCCCATGTCATAGATCCAATGAAATTTTTTCTCTAACGGGCAGCCGGTGATTAGGCTCCCGCTAAAATTTTAACTCTCCAACTAGAAATAACATAATCCCCAATTAAGCTGAACAGTAGAATATAAACCACAGGGTTCTTTCCACTATCAACCCCATACTTAAGCTAACACAAAAGCAAAGTCTCAGCCATTAAAAATTGTGTTTCCCTCAACCCATTAATGCTCTATTACCTTCAAACAAAATAATTCTCCAAACCTAGCTCGGAACTAAACAAATCAAACAACAATAAGCTCAATACAAAGCAGAAATGAACACTGCAAAAAAAAAAAAAAAAAACATACTCTTTAGAAAGAAGGGGAATGATCTCGAAAAGGACAAGCTGAAAAAGGTTGCAGGAGAAAGCGAAAACAACACTGAAAATGATCTGAACCAATACTCTCTTCTCTTCATACTCTTTATACAGTCGCCGATTCAAGAACCATAGCCCCGTCCAACCCAGTAACGTTAACGATCCCACTCCTATTACTCCCTCGTATATTCCTCTTCCCCATCCCATTGAATATTATTGCACGTTTGGAGTTTCTATCCTTCAGTATAACGTTACTAAACCCCACATTTCAACGTCTATTGTACATCAATAATTAAACAATGATGCAGATTCCCATGTATTTCACCCGTTTTGATTATTCCCTTTTTTTTTTCACAATAATAGTTTTCTCAAGAGCCTCACAGTTGAACTGGATCACCCAAAAATTTGAGATTTGATTTTGTGATTACTGGTTTTGGAAGAAAAAGAGTTTTTCTGGAGAACATTTTTTGTGTTTGGAATTACAATTTGCACTTGTAGTCCCCAAAAATAGTTACATTTGCATCTATACCCATTTTTTGTGTCACGTTTTAACTTGTGCCCGCTTTGCAAGAAAATTGTAAGTGTACTCTGCTTTTTCGCACTACTTCAGCATACGGGGCTGAAGTAGCAAAGGCAATCACGCAAAACTTCAGTATTCTAGTAGACGAGCCTGAAGTAGCAAGTGTGCTGAACCAAGTGTGCTGAAGTTTTTGTTTTTGTAACTGGCGAACTTCAGCTTAGAGCTGAAGATTTTATTTTGTAACTGGCGAGTCTAGAGCTAAAGTTTTTGTTTTTGTAACTGGCGAACTTCAGCTTAGTTTTTGTTTTGTAACTGGCGAGTCTAGAGCTGAAGTTTTTATTTTTGTAACTGGCGAACTTCAGCTTTAGAGCTGAAGTTTTGTTTTGTAACTGGCGAACTTCAGCTCTAGAGCTGAAGTTTTTGTTTTGTAACTGGCGAGTTTTTGTTTTGTAACTGGCGAAATTCAGCTCTAGAGTTGAAGCTATTTAGTTCATTTGTAAAAATTTCGGCACTATATAAGCTGAAGTTTTTGAAAAATCTTTCTAACATACTAGATAAATAAATCATAAATTATCATAAATCAGATTGCCAACAGTATCTAAATCATAAATTTTGGAAACAATAAACGTGAAAAGAACAGAATTATCATTGTCTACTAACTTACGTACGTGGAAATATTCATAAATTATTGTTTACTAACTTACGTAATTATTTATAATTTATTTTTAAATAATCTGATAAACATATTTATGGCAATCATGGAACATTCAGTGGCGAATTAGCTCGCGATAACGCTCAGCCACCCGCTCATCTCCGATGACGATATCGCCGTCGGGTCCGTCCTTTTCTTCTGTTGATGCTGAGACTGATGCTTTGACTGTCTCCCATATCATTCGATAATAAAGATCCACTACTTGCCTTGTCGACGCTCTCCGAACCGCAGGAGATAGTTTCCCATCACAGGGTGAGAGAATCTTATAATACGAGGGCTAGTGACTGGTCAAGTCATTAAACTTAGTCATTTTGATCAACATGGCTGCAAGTGGACTGGGTTTATGGGTTTAAACTGACTACGACCAAAATCGTGGCTACTTCAACCAAAAAAAGGGCGACCCCCTATTCAAAAGTTTTTGGGGGGAGGATCCACTAAATGGACCAACGGAGCACTGTCGGGTCGATAGCCCTTGATCCGAGATCCTCTTCAGCGCCACGCATAATTGGCTCGCGTATCTAGAGGAACACATACTCGTCCCCGGAATAGAAGTGTGCCATCCTGGCGAAGGTTCAACTCCTTCTGTGTCATCCCATGAACTGAAGTTCCATAGCAGCACCAACAACAGCAGAAGAAAGAAGAAGAAGAAGAAGAAGAAGAAGAAGAAGAAGAAGAAGAAGAAGAAGAAGAAGGAGAAGAAGAAGAAAACGAAGGAGGAGAATGAGGAGGAGAAAGGAGGCTGAAGTTATTTAAAAAGTGGGTACAAGTTGAAAACATTTTAAAAAATGGGTATAGATTAAATGGGGGCGCAATTTTTACCCAAAAATATGATAGATTGTATTTCTGATCCTTGTGATATTTGGTCAAGCAAATTTAACTTTCAATTTATTGTAATATGCACTTTTGATTCCTTTATTTGTGAATCTTCACAAGCATAATATATACTCCCTCCGGTTCAAATTAGATGTGGTGCTTTCATTTTTAGTCTATTTTAAAATAAATGACACGTTTTTAAATTTGAAAATAACTCAGCTTTAAACATTTCATGTTATCAATTTTACCTTAACGAGAAGTTTTTATAACCACAAACATATTATGGTCCCACAAAGTTTTAACTCATTAAACATTTAAGACCACAAATTTTAAAAGTCTTCTTTTGTAGTTAAACTCCATGTCGAGTCAAACTAACTCACCTAAATTGAAACGGAAGGAGTACTATTACTACATCATTTGAAAGAGTTGTAAAAGTAGTGCAAATGAAACAAATCCTTACATAAATGGACCGAAAACAAATATTTCACTAAATTGAAGTTTAAACATGCTTAGTCATATAAAAGACCTAAAATTTGAATTTATGAATAACTGAGGGTCCAAAAATTCTATGTTTCTCTAACTTTTTTTTTAAACATTTGAGTTTCGTTTTTACAAAACCATAATGTAGTTTATATTAGATATATTAAAAGAAATTTTAATTTGAAATCCATAATACAAACTTACATTTCTTTTAATCCACTCTATCTAGATTTTGGGGTTTTGAGAAGTTTTTCTCACTCAAAAATCATTCGGTTTAAAACATAAATTGGGTTTTTGAAAAAGATCAAAATATTTTTCGAAACAGAAGAAAAAAATCTATATGAAGTTTTCACAAAATTGATACAAATGTTTCTAATATCAATCTGTATATATTGATGAAGAGAAGCATTCTCACACAGAAAAGAGAAGAGAAGAGAAAGCATTGAAGAAGGAAGAAGAAGAAAATTTTCAGACAAACACTTAGCTTCTTCGGACTTCTCTATGTCAAAGTCCCCAAGTATTTTATCATCTTTGCCTTAGCCTTACACGTGGAAGGATCATGGAGGCTCATGATCCATTCGTCTCAACCGTCTGATCAATATAAAACACCTGTACATAAGGAAGCTTCCAAGAAGTTAAGCTCATGTGCTTCTCACGTGAACACATGGGAAAGAATATTTTTCAGTTTTTCTATTACACAGTAGACAATAGGAGTAGTATAAGTGTATAGGAATATTCTTTATTTGTTATTTTATAATAAGATAATTCTGTATATATAGGCATTTACATTATCAATACAAGGCAGAGAAAAAATTTTCACAATTCGTTCTTCTTTTCTTTCATGGTATCAGAGAAACAGTAGCTCGATCCATTATTTTCTCTCAAAATCTAGTATTCAACCATGTCAGAAGAAGAAGCTCCTTCGAGTCCTTCCACTCTTATTGTCTCTAGTTCCACCAGTCAAACAATTTCACAGGTTGTGAATTATCCTTACTTCATTTACTGCTCTGATGCTCCTGGTTTGAGTCTTGTTACCACACATTTTGATAGTATAGGCTTTGCAGGTTGGAGAATATCAATTCTTATAGCTCTTTCAGCCAAGAACAAGATAGGATTCATAAATGGTGTGTGTGAGGAGCCAAAGCTTGATGCAAAAGATCGCCCTCAATGGAGCAGATGCAACTTCATGGCGACTTCCTGCTTTTGAACTCTTTATCCAAAGAGATAGTGTCATCTATCAAAATCTGCAAAAGACTTATGGAATAGCCTCGAACACAGATTTGGGTAGACTAATGGAGCCAAGTTGTACCAACTGTAAAAGGAAATATCAACATTAGTTCAAGGTAACAACAGTATTGTTGGCTACTTTACCACTCTTAAGAAATTATGGGATGAGCTTGACTCACTTAACTCTCACATAATCTGCTCTTGTGACTGTGTTTGTGATGGAAAAAGAAAAGTCACAAAGTTTCTAGAAGACCAAAGAATCATTCAGTTCCTGATGGGACTAAATGATGTCTATTCCCAAGCCAGAGGAAACATCCTTATGATGAATTCATTGCCTGGAATAGATATTGCTTACTCACTACTCTTACAAGATGAGAACCAAAGGAAGATATATGCAAGACCACAGTTCAATGTTGATGCTTCCTCATTCATGGTAGGAGTTCAAGGTAAGGTTCCATAGAGATACAATAATCAATCACAACAGAAGTCATGGACTAACTCACAAAAGGTCAATAGCACACAGAAGAAACCTAAGGTAAGGAAAGCAAAATTCAATCCCAATATCACCGGTACACATTGCATAAGGACTGGACATATCAGGGAAGATTGTTACAGGCTAAATGGTTTTTCAGATGATTTTTAATTCACCAGATCAACACAGGTCAAGGCTAATGTTATAGACTTATAGTTGAAGGACAAGAAAATGACAATGGGAGCAGTCAAAGAAATGATGGAACACCTCAAACTCAGTTTTAGCAAGGAACAAGTGTCTGAGCTGATAAACCTAATCAAGCAAGCACAACTTGGAAATACAGCAACAACAAGAACTGCAATCAATGCAAATGCAGTGGTTGGTACTGTACTTAAATATTCTGGAACTTGTTTGGTGACGCTTAACACAAAAACCTGGATCATTGATTCAGGGGCTTCTAAGCACATGTGTTTTGATTCAAGTTGTTTATTAACTTTAGATCCACTTTCTGTTCCTGTACATATTAGCCTACCTAATTCTTTTCAATTATATGTCACACACATAGGTAATGTTTCCATTCAAACTGATATGATTCTTGAAAGGGTCCTTTAAGTTCCTTCTTTCAAATATTATTTACTCTCAGTTCATAAGTTGTGTGTCCAGTTTCATTGCTCACTCAATCTAAATTCTACTGGATGCATCATGCAGGTCACTTTAATGAGGAAGGGACAAGTTTTTGATGAATTAAAAGGAGGAGTACCTTCCGGAGCCTAGTACACCTAGGATAGATTCTGGTTTTAGTTTAAATACTAATGTATTTTCAATTCCACAAGGAAGTGATTCAATTCTAGTTCCTAGTAAAGTTTCTTGTTCTGTTTCTAATTCCAGTACATAAACCTCCAATGTACTCCAATGGCATGCTAGATTGGGGCATCTACTATTTTCAGTAATGAAAAATCTTCATTTCATTCAATTTCCTTCCAATTTCAATTATGTGTGTGATATTTGTCCAAAATCCAGGCAAACTAGACTACCTTTTCCCTTGAGTCAAATCAGAACTCATGGAGTTTTTTATCTTGTTCATATTGATGTATAGGGACCATTTAGAAGTGCCACTTACAATGGATATAAATATTTCTTAATTGTGGCTGATAATTTTAGTAGAGGCACTTGGACTTTTCTTTTAAGTTCCAAAGCAATGCTTTTATAGTCTTACAATCTTTCTTACTTATGGTGGAGAGACAATTTGCTAGAAAATTTAAAAGAAGCATATCTGATAATGCAATGGAACTAGAAACGGGATCCTTTCAATCTAATTTTCTTCAGTCCCAAGGTATTTTACATGAGACTTCATGTGTAGCAACTCCCCATCAGAATGGGGTAGTTGAAAGAAAGCATAGGCACCTTTTGGAGGTGGCAAGAGGATTGTATTTTCAGTCACAGGTTCCTATCCAATACCGGAGAGAGTGTGTTTTGACTGCTACCTATCTAATTAATAGGTTTCCTTCCAGAGTTTTAAAGGGGAAAACACCTTATGAGATTTTGTTTAAGAAGAGTTCCCATTATGAACAACCCAAGTCTTTTGGATGCTTATTCTATGCCTCTATCCTAGAACAAAATAGAAGCAAGTTTGATCCCAAGGCCCAAGCTTGTGTTTTCCTAGGATATGCACAACATAAAAAAAGGATACAAATTTCTAGAATTACATTCTAAGAAGGTTTTTACCTCAAGAGATGTCAAGTTCCATGAAGCATTTTTTCCTTTTGTTTATGCTCCTCCAACTTCAACCTCACTTTTCTTCCCTCACTCATCTACCACTATTGAAACCACTTATCAATATTTCCTATTTCACAACTCAACCATCAATCATCACTCATCCTCATATGTCCTTCCTTATCCAAATACTACTGAGAATAGCACCTTCATTCCTCCTCATAATCCTGGAACTCCCGTGCCTGTTACCAGATCCTCAATTTCCCTTTTTCCTGCTTCATCTCCTATTGTTTTCTCTAGTCCACAACCTACAATCCCAATAACCCCACCTCCTCTGAGAGGATTTCTCAGAAACCTACCTACCTCAATGACTATGTATGTAATAGCATTGTTTTCTCTGATCTTACCTCCTCCTGTTTTCATCATGTTTCTCACCCTAATGTGTTTTCTTTTAGAGCTCTTTATCTTGACAATCGGGCTATTTTTAAGTCTATCTCCATCATTTTTTAGCCTACCCCAAAGGAAGCTGAAATTCAAGCTTTTCAACTCAATCACACCTGGGATGTTGTCTCTTTACCCCAGGCAAGAAGGCATTACCTTGTAAATGGGTTTACAAGGTCAAGCATAAATCAGATGGGTCAATTGAAAGGTTGAATTCCAGGTTGGTCGTCAGGGAAGGTATTGACTACTCTAAGAATTTCAGTCCAATGGTTAAGATGACCACCATCAGATGTTTATTAACTGTTGCAGTTAAGAATGGCTGGGAGGTCTCACAACTGGATGTTAACAATGCATTTCTGCATGGAGATCTACAAGAAGAGGTATATATGAAATTTTCAGCTGGTCTCACTCCCTCTCATCCTAATCAGGTGTGCTTATTAAAGAAATGTGATGACCCAAAAGGGTCATCCCGTATTTTTTCCAGCTAATTCTATGTTTCGAGGTTGTGAAAACCTCCTTCTATCTTACCTCGATTTGTGTGCGCAGCCTGGGTGTGTAGCCGGGAAGTCTTTATGTGAAAAGCTGATAAAAATAATAATTTTGTATTAGAAAATTTAATAAAATTGACTTCGGTCAATATTTTTGGTAAACGGACCCGGACCCGTGATTTGACGGTCCCGGAGGATCCGTAGGAAATATGAGACTTGAGCGTATGTCCGGAATCAAATTCCGAGGTCCCAAGTACGAGAAATGAATTTTTAAAGAAAATAGTTTTCTGAAAAATATAAAGGTTTTTTAAAATGAGATTTGATGTGAAACCTGTGGTATCGGGCTCGTATCTTGGTTCCGGAGCCTGGTACAAGTTCGATATGACTTATATGTGTTATCTGTGAAGTTTGGTAATAAACGGACTTGGTTTGACGTGATTCGGGTCAAAAATGCAAAATTTGATGTTTAAAGAAGTTTTGAGAAATTTCATTGATTTTGAGGTTTAATTCGATGTTTATGATATTATTTTGGTGTTTTGATTGCTCGAATAAGTCTGTAGCATGTTTTTGAGGTTGTGTGTATATTTTGTTTTGAGCCCCGAGGTCTTGGGTGTGTTTCGGATGGGTTTCGGGTTCATTTTTCCTATTTTGAACTGTTGAACCCGCATTCTGGTTTCCTTCTATGCGATCGCATAGGAGTAGTCGCGATCACATAGTGTCTCTTTGAGCAGCCCAGACTTTCCTTCAATGCGTTCGCGTAGAATCTACCGTGATCGTAGAGGTATACTTTCTTCTTCTTCGCGATCGCATCTACAGCACCGCGATCGCATAGTGTTCCAGCAGGGCATCCGGTTATCTCTTCTACGCGATCACGTTCCACGCTTCGCGATCGCGTAGTGTGGCAATTTGGGCAGCAGGTAAATTCTCATACGCGATCGCACACGTGCCTTCGCGATCGCATAGAGCGTTTTGGCCAGTGGCAATTGTTCCTCTTCGCGATCACATTACTTCCCCCGCGATCACAGTACTTTAAGCCTGGGCAGCCTTTCTTTTCTTCTCCGCGATCGTAAGCAATGTTCCGCGATCGCGATTCATTAAACATCTGGGTAGAATATACGTTTTCCAAAATCGGGGTTTCACCATTTTATACATATTTTGACTTTTAGAACTCGGTTTTGGGCGATTCCTTGAGGGTTTTTCACACAAATCGAATGGGTAAGTGTTCTTCCACTAGAATTAATTATATTTCATGAATTAGTTGTTGTTTTCATCATTTAATTTTTGTTTTGGGTTGAGGGAATTGTGGGTTTTGAAAGAAAGTTTCTAAAATGAAAAATCATGATTTGGAAGACCAAATGTTATCGGAATTGGATAAATTTAGTATGGATGAACTCGTATCGAAATGGGTAATCGAAATTTGTAAAAATTTTCAGGTTCCGAGCTGCGGGCCCGGGGTTCGACTTTTGGGTCGATTTTTATGATTTTGTAAAGATTGAGACTTTATTATTAGGAATTGTTTCTTATACGTTTTATGTGTATTTTGAAGTTATTTTAGTTGATTGTAAGCTGTCCGGAGGTCTTTCCGCCCGAGAAGTCTATTTTTGAGTACCGGGTTGTCGTCTTTGACGTAAGTATCTTGCCTAACCTTATGTGGGGGAACTACCCCTTTGGATTGAGTCTTCCTTGTTGATTGTAGTCCGAGTATGCGAGGTGACGAGTGTGTACTCGTACTTATTTGCAATTAGATTGCCCTTTTAGGATTCGTAGATTCTTATATTACCTATGTATGATTTGTAATTATTACACTTGAATCCTTGGTTGTTAATTCCATTCCTTCCTGTTTAAATTAGAATTACTTATTTTTGGATTCTTCGTTGGTTATTTGACTTTA
>ML419646.1:0-79314 GCA_005239525.1 Nicotiana knightiana
CCCCAGATTTATATTTGCAACGCCCGTTTAGTCTTTATCGAAGACATAGTTGAGCGTGATCAAGGAACGTCAGCCCCGTATGCTGAAGTTTTGTCTTTATAACTGGCGAACTTCAGCTTAACTGGTGAACTTCAGCTCAGCGAGGGAAAGGGGAGCTGAAGTTATTTAAAAAGTGGGTACAAGTTAAAAGTTTTTTAAAAAGCGGGTATAGGTTAAATGGGGGCGACCAAATAGGGTGCCCCGCGCCATTTTTACCCCAAAACATGGGGACGAGAGTCCAAATTAGCCCAATTCAGCCCAATAAGTTAATCTAGGAAGGCCGAAAGTGGTTGTTCCGCCGGACCGTTTCTACACCAACCCATTTCCTAGAACATCCCAAATCTTTTTTTTTTTGGTTGAAAAAATTTCAAGTACCGGCGCAATCACTCTCATTTAACATATACCCACTTGTTTAAGAAAAATTTAACTAAAACCCAATTTTAGGGGTAACTTCATATACCCATGTTTTCCCTTCTTCGTTGTTGCTTTCTTCTTCTCTGTATTCATGTCACATGTATTCAGGAGCTTCGATGCTGCTTTCTTTTTCTCTGTATTCATGTCTAATGTATTCGATAGTCGTTTGGTTTCTTCTTCTTAGTTACAAAATACCATTGTAAGTTGTAACTAGGGTTTCTTCTTCTTCTTCTTCTTCTTAATTTCAAAATGGATTTGTTAGATTTATTATTATTTTGACAATTTGATGATTGAGGTATGTTATTTATGATATTTAAAAGTTATGTTTTAAACTTGAGCTTATTTAGAGTAGATTTGGGACATGAATCATTTGTTAAATTGTTGAAATTCGAAAACAAGTTTATATTTCAGAACGAAGATTTTCTTTAATTTTTTAAGTTGCATTGAACAGATTGAACTACTTAAGATTCGAATTTTCTAAAGTTGCATTTGAAAAATAGAAGAACTTAACATTTGATTTCTAAAGTTGCATTTGAAAGATAGAAGAATTTAAAACTTGATTTCTATATTTACATTAAAGAGATAGAAGAACTTCGGATCCCAATAAATAATTTTTACAAATTTTTGTGCAATGCATATATAATTTTAATGGAGACTCCAAAAGTGAGTATATGTGAAAATGCCCCAGTATTTTTTTTTTATAAGTTATACTATCATATAACTCAAAAACAAATTGCTAAGTACTAGCTTCATATAGTAAATGTAGACGCTTCGTTTTATTTTCTGACTCACAAAAATTGACTACACACGTTGATGGTTTTTGAACTTGGATATCTATTCACTGTTCTCTTTGAGAATCCGACTGACGCTATTTGAGAAAAATAAAATACTTAGGTTACATACACACACACACACACACACACACACACACACACATATATATATATATATATATATATATATATATATATATGAAAGAATTATAAGAAAATACATATGATTTCACACCATAACAAAAAATGGTCCATGTTTTTAAGGTTTATTCATCCTAGCCCATATTGTACATATTTTGAAAGCACTAGCAAATTCAAAATATGTGCTCTTACAACCATTGCTTCTAAAAAATATGGAATTAAATTTGTGTTCTTATAACATTGCTTTCGCTCTATTCTTCTCACATCCTCGACATATGCTTCAAGGGACTGTATATTTTCTGTCTCTCCTCTTGTGTCACCTGGTTGCAATGTAAGAAAATTGAAAAGTAGAAGTCCACCATTGAAAACCATTCAAAGCTTTGCTTTCAAAAATGGTTTTTTTATTTATTATTTTGTTAGTTTTTTTGTATTGGGTGTTGTTCCAATTGATTGAAAATATCAAAAAAAGTTCAAAATTTAAATTTGAAGTGTTTTGGAGTAGATTTGAGCAAGATTTGAATTAAATTTCATAGAAGACGCAAGGAAAGAGACGAAGTCAGTTTTTTGTATAAGTATGTATAATCTTGTATAATAGTGTATATTAGTGTATAAACACATCTTATACACTTTTATACACATTTACACAAACATTTGTAGACGAACTTCTTCCACGATTTTCAGTTGCAATCTTGTTCAAAACCAATCCAAATCTCCATTAAATGACTTCAAATTTTATATACAACCTCCTTATACTATTTCTAACAAGTCTAAATAACATTCACTCCAAATTTCTCTCAAAATCAAATTCGGAATTTAAACCCACATGTTTAAGCTTGTTAAAAGTCTAATTTTCACCACCCAAATGGATTTTGNTTTTTCAACCCCCAAATGGATTTTGTTTGTTGAACTAATATTTGAGTTACAATTACTGATTCGAATATTAACTTAAATGCTTGAGGAATCCTTTTTAAAAATTAAATAGCAATTTTGAGAACTTATTGGAGTTGAATGTTGAGTTTTAGCATATTATTTTTGGGCTAATTGATTGTAAATTGAAATATAGGCTATAAAATTAAAAAGCATGAATCTCAGTTGTTCTAATGTAAAATTTTCATATATATATATATATATACTAATTTCTTTGTTGAGAATTATTATTCAATCCTTTAATATTAAATTGACACTGACAAAAATATATGGAAAATGCAAGTTGAGCGAAGCAAACAAGTTACTTGATTTTGTATAGCATACAGGTCTATTATTTTTTTCAAATAACTGATACATTGGTACATTAATTCTAGATGAGTTTTTTCATTTCCATACATTATTTGAAATTTACTATTCTTAATGTTCATGTTTTAGCTAATTACCCGACACAAACAAGTTTTCTTTACAAAATATAAAACTAAGGCAAATTTAAAGGAAATGATATAAATAATGAGGATTCATATTCCGATGATTTCTTTTTGTTTTCCCCTCACTTGGTGTTCAATATTAGTATTGTGATCCCGATTAATTTGAATTCGTATAGTTAGACCAGCTAAAGACAGTTTTTTTATTGTAGAACTCGAACTCGAAACCTCGATTACAAAAATTCTATTTATCCGACCACAATTTGGTGGTTGTTGTGATGATCTCTAACATAAGTGAAAGTCGCGTAGTTATGTATAATTGGATGCAAACGTATCATTTGTGCAATTTGGTTAGAAGAAATTAGTAGAGAGTGGAGGAGAGGGAGAAAGGCCGGGGGAGATCATAGCAATTGTCATCTGCCTCATGATTTATGTCTTGAAAACTCGACGCCCATTTCTCTCTCTCTCTTCCCCCAAACCCTTTTCTTCTCTTTAATCAGACAATAAAAACCTCAAACTATCATTAATTTCCTTTTCCTCTCCTCCATCAAATCTCCATGTTTGAAGATTTATATATTGGTCCGTTATTTATTATTTTGTAGTCTATTTTCGTCCTATAATCTCCTCTAGCCTTGGCTTTATCAAAGTTCATTCTAAAAAAAAGAAAAAGAAGAACGTGTAAAATAAGAAATTAAAAGGGATAAAAAGTTATAGTTATCTTAAACCTTATGGGGTCAAAAGTCAAAGGGTAAAACATAGGGTTGAACGTTGATTTTGGTCGCAGTAATGCTACATCTTTATGAAAAAAATAATGTACTTCTTTAGATCCTTTTCTTTTTTGTGTTTAAGTTAGAAATAATCATCATCTCCTTGCATGCATCATGCACGGAAGTTTGATTAATTCACCACTTCTAGAAAACCCGTAATCATTATTGGCACTAATAGGGAGGAAAATCTAAACATGTACGTACTTCAACATGCATATGTGATAAGTTATTTGTCAGGAAAGAAAAAGAAACGAAAGAAAGAGTTTGTCTGTCTTCCTCTCCTTGCCTTTTTCCGGGTAAAAAACTTACTTGTATTTGGTGTTTACACAAGGTGAATAATAATATGACATGTATCTTTTGCATATTATATTGTTTCATCATCTAATACTAATTATTATGCATTGTTGGCGCATTTATACTTAAGAAAATTAAGTACATTGACTTGGTGTAAACACCAAATGTGGATACGTAAGTTTTTATCCTCTTCTTGTCCTAAAATATTTTCTGAAATTAATAGTGAAAATAGTGTTTATATGGATTACATTCACGAGCTAATTAACTTGACCCACGTACATAAAAAGACCAAATAGAATATTTGTAATACAAGTAGAATGGGAAAGACTTCAAATTATAATATACTACAATTACCTCCAGAATAAAAGAAAGATTCACTTTGTGAGTCCAAATACTGTCACTCTAGTCTTTCAAGGAAAATGAGAATGTAAAAACCAAAACTAAAATTGGAGTAATGATAACAATGTAAACTATGAATATGCCAGTTATTGTTAATTAGTCAAGTACTACTAATAAAACTTTTAAGGCATCTCACATACAACCTTGCTTGAAGCTGTAGGAATGACAGTGGGCAGTGGAAGTAGCTCATAATCATGTAACATGACATGTTGGCTAATTTCGAAAGTCGGTACTTTGGTAGTCGATTTATCAATTGTATTATGTATATATCAAATACCGTACCAAAGTTAGTTCGGTACGATTCGGTATTTCACATTTGTTTCGAAGTTATACATACAAGAATATAGACAATATGACAATATAGCCGTAGCTGATTGCGATGATGGGATAATCGTGATTCGATAGTTTAGTTTATGTAAATATTTTTCAAGTTTTATTTTAATACTTTACTAAAATATAGTAACACAACAAAAGAAAATAAAATTTCTCCATTTTCTTGTTCAATCCCAGCCACTTCAATTGCTTTCCTCTATGGAGAAATGATGAGATATTAATAATTAAGATGTTATTTGGGTAAAAATATGAGACTTAGGGGTCGTTTGCTTCACGGACAAGGTTATTCGTGATGGATTATTATACGCAACGGAAGTAATCCCAGTATTAAAATCACATGTAATCTAGACAACTAACATAAACGGGGTTTTACGGGTTGCCTCTTGAAACGTGAAAATATCTGTTTTTCGTGTGAGTCTTCAATTCCATAACTTCTCAATGGAATCTCCACCACCGCACAATCGTGATCCTCGAACGTTCGACGGTCTTCTACTGTATTACCCAAATAATATCCGGAAATAGCAATTTCGTGGGGGCGAAATTTCTAGGAAAATATGCTGAAATTTTCGGCCACCATGGCTGAAATTTCGGCCATCATGACTCTCTTTTCTAGGTGGAAAACCTTATATATTTATAGCACAAGTTTTAAGGGTTAAAACCCTTTTCCAAAACCTGTTGGGTTTTCTTTTCCACCAGAAAAAGGATTCCTTTATTTCCTATTATTTAGGCACAGTAGGGACCACATAATTTAATTAACAAGGCTCCAATTATTGAATTAATTTCTAATTTTCGAAAGTAATATCTACCATAATTAATTACGAATTATTCTACTAAAAATTCGTAATTGCACTCTTTATTCAATTTTGAAATTCATCCATTAAATCTTATTTAACTCCCCATGTTAAGATTCAGATACTAATCAATTAAATTAAATTACTGATAATTTAATTTATTGATTATTTCCTTTAGACTTTCGCTTAACTTATTTCATGTGTCGGATACAAAATCCACCGGCCGGGTTTACACATGAAAACTTATAAGCTTTCATAAAGGTGTATCATCAATCTCTAAACCGAGACATGGATTCCATCAACTAACTATTACTTCGCCAATGTACATTATTATTATCCAATTTACCAGGCATATTGACCCGCGAAAGAATCTCGCCTTTTAATAAATCAAAACAATAATAATATACACAACTAATAATAATTATATCAAGATTAAGAGTATAAGTACATTTAATGGCTAGAGAGTTTATTTTATTAAGTCAGTATAAAATACTTATCTTTATATGGTCCGTCCAATACATACAAAATGTACTAGCACAAGAAGTTAGAATTAAATCATTCCCATAATCAAGATAAATTATATTTAATCTTGTGCTACAATCATCCATGATGGTTTGTCCAATTCCATCATTAGATTGTGAACTCAAACTTTATACTTATAAGAACCGATGATTTAATCTTCCGTGTATAAGCTAAACTCTATACACTAAATCATCTACTATATAAGTAAAGGACACAGACGAATATATGATCTATTTAAAACTTTATTAAAATTGAATAAACAATTGTTCCATAATAAATACTATATCCAAACCAAACTCATGGTTAATAGTATATATCCCAACAATCTCCCACTTAGACTTTTAACCATGACAATTATTGAATATACTATATCTAAACGCATGGTTAATAGTATATGCCCCAATAATCTCCCACTTAGACTTGTAACCATGCATCTACAACTTTCTCAGGCATTCTTTTTACATGACTATTAAAAGTCTCCACAAAATAAGATTTTGTTAAAGACTCTTGCCAAGTTATTTCTGATGCAATCTTTGTCCAATAGTGCTTTGTCGTAACTATCTAGTTTTGTATTAAACTCTTCAGGGGTCCTGTTACTGAAACTATCCCATGAGTGTATACCAAACTATAATTTTCCTTAGTGTATTCTCCCACTACGACGAAGTACTACTAATATTACCTTCATTACCTTACGACTTTGAAATATTAGCTACTTCGTACTATAATGTTCATTGTTCAAACATCACTCCCACTTGATAAAGGCATGTCTTTAACGTTCTCCCACTACTTAAAAGCAATGGAACGTCAATTCTGACATGTGGGTTTCGATGTTCTTGAACATCTAGTTATTCCTTTTCCCAGTTCCTGTAAAATTGATTTACTTCTAGGAACATGGTTTATTAAACAGTCCTTATCTAGAAAAATGCATTTGTTTTAACAATTGCCTTACTTTCTTTAGGACAATAAAATAAAACTCCATTCCTTTCCTTGGATATTCAATAAACATGCACCTATCCATTCTTAGTTCCAACTTACATATCCACTTTCCCTTTCAACACATATGCGGGACAATCCTATATCTGAACATGCCATAGGCTGAGCTTACATTCAGTCCACAGTTCTATAGATGTCCTAGGTACTAACTTTGAAGGAAGTAATTCAAAATGTAATTCGCAGTTTCTAGGAAATACTCCAAAAACGAATAAGGCAAATCTGAATAACACATCATTAATCTATTCATGTTCAAAAAAAGATTATTTCTTCTTTCTACTACACCACTCTATTATGGAGTTAACGGTGTAGTCAATTGAGATGTAGTCCCTTATTCTGATAAGTAACAAAAGAACTCTTTAGAGAGGTGCTCGCCACTACAATCAAATTGCAGTAACTTAATATATTTCCTTGGTGATTCTCCGTTCCAAGTCTTAGAACCCTTGAATTACTTAAATCATTAAGACTTACGGTGCATCAAATAAATATATTAATATCTCTTACGAGTATGTTCATACAAATCAGAAGGGATTCATTCCAGCTTATCACTAGCTTTATTTCCTTTTGAAGGGAAACATACTTTAGTCAAATTTCCTTCCAAATAGGATCTACAAGTTGGTAGTGCCTCTACTTTCAATGAACTTTTAAGGTCCATCCTTGACCAACTTGATATCCTATCCAGATTAATATGACTTAGACAAAGGTGCGCAGATAAGTTTTGCTCAATTATGAAGAACATATTCTCTTATGAGATAGACTAATATTGTTCTGTTCAGGAGAGACATTAATATACAATAATAAGGTCATGCATTCATGTACCACAAGAGATAAAATGTTTATCAAGCTCAATAACTCAAGAGTTATTCGAAACTTAAAACAAATATCCATCTCTTATTTTACCCAGAAACCGGAATTAAATTCCTTCTAACAAAAGGTACAAATATTGCATCCTTTAAATTAATGTCTTTCCACTTCCAAAAGAAAATTTTAACAATTAATTCGACAAATTGCATAAAGTCATAGTGGAGTTGAGATAAAACATTAAATAGATCATAATAAGTCAAAACACTGAATGATAAAATTCAGACTGCATTGAATATTTATATACATACATGCATCTCGAATAATAAATTTCGATGGGAAATGAGTCATTCATGCAAATCATATTATATAACGCAAGAATTATACAATCCAGAAAGAAACAGAACCAGCTCAGATGAAGAGCTTACTATTATTTTCAGACAATTGTATATAACCATTTAATACTAAAATCTTAAACACACTACACATATATGTATTCATGCATCTTGAATAGAAAATTCTGATTGGAAAAGAACTACTCATGCAACATACATATGTAATGTCAGATTGTTCACTCAAATAAATTAAAACAGACCCAACTCAGATGGAGAGTATACTGTTAATTTAAGTCAAGTGAACATCATTTTTAATAGCTCTAGTTCCATTGATCCAACATGTATACTCAGATGGAGAGTAAGTACATGATATCAATTACTAGTATTTCACCTAGTAAGCTTACAATAAATTTATCCAATATGGAGGAAGACCTAAAGTCAACGTATAAATTTATTACTCACTTGAAATTAATTGTGGAAGACCATAGAAATATATTTCTACCACCACATAATCATGATTGTATTTTAGTTACAAAATTNCATGGGTTCATAATAAATTTATCCGATATGGAAGAAGACCTAATGTCAACGCGTAAATTTATTATCTCACTATAAATAAAAAATGGTTACCACATGGGTTAATTCCTATCACCACTTTATCACAACCACAAATTTTTTTCCGAGGATTAAGTTTCATAATTAAAAAATGCTCAAAACGCCATTTAAACAGTCTTAAAACGCTAGAATTAACGTTTTTCACTTCATAGTAGTGAGTATGTTCACTGGGTTGTTTCTGATAAACCTACCAAATTTCAGATCAATCGAAGATCGTTAACATCACAATCTCCAAAAATTCCAACCAAATTTGGAAAATTACCATTTTAAACATTTCTTAAAGAATTTAAAATATGACCTACATTCTTATCATATACCAATTCATATCAAATCAACATGTGTTATCATGTTCCAGATTAGACATAAATAAAATGATAGAAAGAATGATTTTTCGTATGTAAATCACATTTTAATCCGTCAAAACTTTCAAAAAACTCATCTAAACGATCCCGAATCATCGAAATATGATGTGATTCACTGCATAACAGTGAGTTCTTCTTAACTGATCGTTTCCAATGATCCTACCGAATTTCAGGTCATTCGGAGATCGTGATAATTCACGATCGCCAAAAACTAGACCAAATTCAAATAAATTATTTTTGGCATATTTAGGATTAAACTCATGTGATTTGCATTCTTGCTATATATCATATCAAGTTAAATCATCATGTTTCAGATTTAACACAAATATAGCGGATATATAAAGAATAACTTTTCATATTTATAACAAATTCAATTTAATAAACTGCTTGAAACCCCATTTAAACGACCTCAAAATGCCGAAAAACAACATTTTTTTTACTAGATCGTTTTCGATGAACCTACCAAGTTTCAGATAAATTGGAGTTCGTCTAATTCATGACCACCAGGATGTATCCAACTCAGAGAATGACGATTTTAAACAGTTTCATGAATTAAAATAAATATGATATTGATTTCATTCTCCTTGTAATTATACCATGAGCTCAAGACATATATTATGTTCTTCCTATTTCTAGGATACATAATATCTCCTTTTACATAAATTATCCTTTTGTTAAATACACAAGAACCTAAGATATTATATTTTCTCCCATGCGGCGAAAAACTTAATATCTCTTCTCATGGGTGGAGTTGGTCTCACTAGTACCCAAAGATAAAACTCTTTTTCTAGTTAAGAACCTCCACCGCTAATGTAATTTATCAAGGATAATTTTCACATGGTACATTAAGCACATTTTAATGACTCAAATAAATAGACCATTTTGTGGATCCTACTTATTAATCATAATGCTCAATCCATGAATAGACACAGTTTCACATGTACAAATTTATTAAGAATTTTCATGAGTTCAAATAAACAAACCACTTTAGTGGTAACTATTTATTACTCTTAAAATTCTCAATTTACAAGTGAAATTACATATAGCTCATAAAATTATTTTATGGCAGAATATGGACCATAACTTAAGAGTTATATCAATAATGTGAAACTCATATGAAATACCATCATATTTCACTTAATTACAACCTCCAACCAGAGAACAAAAATATTCATCGAAAATCCAAAACTAGTAATTACGTAGGGCATGAAAACATAAACTAAAATTTGAGAAATTTTTATTTATGCACAAATTGCCAAACACTACAATCATTAGTCATCCAGGATATCAAATAGAGGATTTCACTTTCTTACAAAATAATTATATCACCATACAATATCAATTATACCTTGTAAGACCTAGTCAATAGAATCCCACACCTCTAGTATTAAATTTAATACAATGACAATACGTCTATTTGTTAATAGCCAATATGTAAACCTATTATATGAACAGTATTTAATCGTGGAGACCATGGGGAGTCATCCCAACCACCATTGAATTAAAAACGAATTAAAATTATTAAGAAATAATTTCCAGAAAATAGAAAAACGCCCAAAATATGGTCCAAACGACCTCTAAACGCCAAAAAACACTATGATACACTGCTATAGCAGTGAATTTTTTTAACCACGTCGTTTACGATGGACCCAATAAATTTCAGCTCAATCGAAGTCCGTCAAGTTTGCTGACCTCCGAAAATACCGGCTATTCAATCAAAAACAGATTTTGCGTTTTTCTAGGGTTTACCCCAAAAAATTCAGATAATCTCAATCAAATATCAATAAGAAAACATATATCTCATGATTACAAACGTACCCTAAAATTTTGTGCACAGTTAATTCACAAAACAACAGTGCAGTTTTTCAGAAAATCACATATACATGTAATTCGAAAACGCACATAAACACGTTATTCTTGTTTCATGAAAAAATTTAGTTATCTAATCATATGTGAGTGGGCTCTGATACCAATTGATGGATTATTATACGCAGCGGAAGCAATCCCAGTATCAAAATCACATGTAATCTAGACAACTAACATAAACGGGGTTTCACGGGTTACCTCTTGAAGCGTGAACATATCTGTTTTTCGCGTGAGTCTTCAATTCCATAACTTCTCAATGGAATCTCCACCACCCGCACAATCGTGATCCTCGAACNCATAAACACGTTATTCTTGTTTCATGAAAAAATTTAGTTATCTAATCATATGTGAGTGGGCTCTGATACCAATTGATGGATTATTATACGCAGCGGAAGCAATCCCAGTATCAAAATCACATGTAATCTAGACAACTACATAAACGGAGTTTCACAGGTTACCTCTTGAAACGTGAACATATCTATTTTTCGCGTGAGTTTTCAATTCCATAACTTCTCAATTGAATCTCCACCACCCGCACAATCGTGATCCTCGAATGTTCCATGGTCTCCTACCGTGTTACCAAATAATATCCAAAAATAGCAATTTCGTATGGGCGAAATTTCTAGGAAAATATGCTGAAATTTTCGGCCACCATGGTTGAAAATTTCGGCCATCATGGCTCTCTTTTCTAGGTGGAAAATCTTATGTATTTATAGCACAAGTTTTAAGGGTTAAAACCCTTTTCCAAAACCTGTTGGGTTTTCTTTTCCACCAGAAAAAGTATTCCTTTATTTTCTATTATTTAGGCACAGTAGAGACCACAAAATTTAATTAACAAGGCTCCAATTATGGAATTAATTTCTAATTTTCGAAATTAATATCTACCATAATTAATTACGAAATATTCCACTAAAAATTCGTAATTGCACTCCTTATTCAATTTCGAAATTCATCCATTAAATCTGATTTAACTCCCCATGTTAAGATTCAGACACTAATCGATTAAATTAAATTGCTGACAATTTAATTTATTGATTATTTCCTTTAGACTTTCGCTTAACTTATTTCATGTGTCGGATACAAAATCCACCGGCCGGGTTTACACATGAAAACTTATAAGNATTATCTAATTTACCACGCATATTGACCCGCGAAAGAATCTCGCCTTTTAATAAATTAAAACAATAATAATATACACAACTAATAATAATTATATCAAGATTAAGAGTATAAGTACATTTAATGACTCGAGAGTTTATTTTATTAAGTCAGTATAAAATACTTATCTCTACTTGGTCCGTTCAATACATACAAAATGTACTAGCACAAGAAGTTGGAATTAAACCATTCCCATAATCAAGATAANTATCTACTATATAAGTAAATGACACAGACAAATATATGATCTATTTAAAACTTTATTAAAATTGAATAAACAATTGTTCCATAATAATTACTATATCCAAACCAAACTCATAGTTAATAGTATATATCCCAACAACAGGAATTATAATCCTATGATTAATAATTCCGGGATTATTTAGTACTATATGCGTCGTTTGGTACATTGGATTAACAGTGGGATATGCAGTGTATTGTTCAAAATATGTGTTTTGTTTAAAGTTTGGATAAATTTTTCTTTCCAATTTTAGCCTTTGATGTTCCACAGGCTTAGAGAAACTGCGATAGCAACAAGAAAATATTGATAGTAATTTCACCTTTCGGTTCTCAATATTATCGGCAGAGCCGACATAATCACTATTAGTCGATAAATGAGACAATTACAGAGAGTATCATAAAGGACATTTTTCATTAGATTCTTTGAAAATAAAGGACATTGTCCTAATTAAGGAGGCAAAACTCCAGCCTTAAACTAAAAATAATATGTATAAGAAATTTACAGAAGCAACAATATCTGCGAAATCCAAGTGAGGAACGTAATAGCCAACAAAATAGCAGTTGCCACTAGAATCCCAACCAATAGTGTGTTGAACGTTTTGATCTTTTTGCGAAAAAGTTAGTTGGCGTTTGGACATGAATTCCAAAAAAAAATTTGAAAGAATTTCATTAATATTTGAATTGAAGATGAAGTTGTGATTGGTTATAATTTTTGTAATATATTTGGATATTTTTTTTTTTCCAACATATTTTGCAACTAAACAATATCAACCTTCCCATTTTCAATTGAGAAATTCGTTCTCACCAGTTTTTCAAATTTAAAAATACATTTTCAAGTGAGATTAAAATTAGGCGACTAATATGCTTCGATATGCCGAAACATCAATACCTAATACCGAAGAATGAAATACCGATATTCTAATATCGAAAACAAAAGAACCAAAACCTAAAAATCGAAGTAGTTTGGTTCGGTTCGATTTCTCAATTTCTAGATTTTTATGCCCACCCATACCAGTAACTAGTAACATGTTCCAGAAAAGAAAGTGAACACAGATGTAGCGTTTAGAATCACAATTAAGGGCCAGAAAAGATGGAGTGTCCCAATGATTTAATCATGGCTCTGACATGTGCTGCTCTATGCCAACTGGTCGTGTGAACTCTCCAAGAATTTTAATGACTAATTTCAGACATAAAGACAGAAAGGGGAGCGTGGGGTAAAACAGAAGCACATACCGTGGATTGTAGCGTATTTATGCTTTTCGCTCGCACTTTATACCTATTTGTAAAGTAAATGTGTCAAACAGGCCGGGTTCATCCATTTCCGGACCGGTAGGTCGGGGGCGAGGCAGGGCTGAGTTGAAATGGGGAACGACTTGTGCAGGGTAGGATTATGGTACCAGTTAATCGGATTGGTAAGAATCGTTACTGTCTAGTCAAATGTAACCGGTTAACCGGATCAACTCGGACTGGTTCAACAGCTATTTCAATTTTTTTCAAATATAGTTGACCGTTGCCAACGATCAGCTGCCATTTCGACTGTTGCTCCTTTTTTTTCAAAAATAATACCTTTAGTATTTACTAATTTAGCCATTTGAAAAATTATAAATATAACCTCTTTTCTTCATTTCTTCACTCATCTCTCAATTCTCAAACCCAAATTCTCAATTGTCATTATCTCGTTCTTCACCTAAGTTGCAATAAACTATTTGACTCTCATTTTTTTGGAATTTTATGGTATTATTTGAAGTTTGAACTTTGAACTATTGACGTTTCTAATTCCTGGTAACATCGGAGTTGCAAAATTCATTTTCAAGACTTCAAAAATCATCAAGTGTTCAATTTTTTACGGAATTAGGTGCACTCGTTCCGACTCTTTCTCTTATTTAATATTTTATTTGCATATTTTATTTTTATTAGTAGTTGAATTTTTCACAATATGTTTAATGCAGCAAAAAGAGTTCGCAATAAGGTTGTTAATCGAGGCAATCATGGAAATAGAAAATAGGTACTACTTCAACTTCTAATAGGAATTTAAATGACTTTTACACATGTTTCTGAAACACCACCTGATAATAATATAGATTATGAACAATTACATGAAGATTTCGGTATAGAAGATAATGAATTTGAAATTGAAGATGAGACACCACTTACACCTAGTAGTGTTGGAGTTTGTAGCAGGGGTGGTGATCGTGGCACTAGTAATAGACCACTTGTGGCTCCAATTAGTAATCGGAGAAAGAGAAGTAAAGTTTGGAAATATTTTTAGGTAATAGAGAATTCTGGTAGAGTTATATGCAAAATTTGTAAAGATGATTTTAAATATAAGACTGGAGGAAGTTTAGAGGGGGCTGGGACACTTAGTAGACATATGAGAATTACTCATCCTATAGAATGAAGCTCTAATTTAGTTGAACATCAAGGAACTCTAAACCCTAGTACTGGAGGACTTATGAAATATGATGAATGAAGGATCATGAGGAGCTAGCAAAAATGATTGTTTTGGGTTGTCTACCTTTTTCTTTTGCTTCTTCATCATATCTTATTATGTATATTCAAAGAGTTTATAATCCTTTATTTAAAGGTATCCCTAGAAGTACTTGTAGATCTGATATCTTTAGACTTCATGGACAATATCAGACATACATACGTTATTTGTTTGACCACCTTCCTTAGAGAGTGTCTCTAACTTATGATATTGGTCATGCTGTTAATAGAAATGATTATTTGACAATTACATATCATTGGATAGATGATAATTATTGTAAGCAAAAATTTATTATCGCTTTTAAATATGATGAAATCAAAGTCATACTGGTATTTTTATAAATACTACTATTTGCGAAGTTATTTCACTTTACAATCTTAATAAAAAGTATTGTGTATGTTTTTTGATAATGCTTCTAACAATAATGATGCTATTTCAATATTAAGACTGCATTTGAAACCACCACTTGATGAAAATTTTCATGTTAGGTGTGCATGTCATGTTTATAAATTAATTGTTAAAAGTAGCCTCGATTTATTGTCGTCTGAGATTACTCATGATAGAAGGTGGTGTTATTCAAGAAAATAATAGACAATCTAGAATTAGGAAATTTAAGACTAAGTGTATCGAATATAATATTAACCCCAGATTCATGCCAGATAAAATTGTTACTAGATGGAATTATACATACTTATTTTTAAAATATTGCTACAAATATAAATTGCCGATAACTGAAGTTGCTAATGCGCATTGTACTGATCCAAACCGTATGTTAACAATTAATACTTGGGAGTGTTGATACCCAATTTTTCCTCAAAACTATTTTTAAACTTGTATATATACCATCAAAAATCAAGTCCCATAACAATTGGTATTTTTCATAATTTTCTCATATTTTTATTAATTTATTTCTAATTTATCCAGTATTTTTATCTCTAATAATTAATTATTAATTTCATTAAAAATGATTTCAAAGATATTTCTTGACCTAATACATTATTTTTGGTTTTGTTAAGGTCAAATTATTTTACATATGTTTTATGCTATTACTATCTAATAATTGGTCATTTATACTTTTAAATCCTGATTAACCATTTTTTATTTAAGTTCTTAATCATCAAGTTTATTTTTTCAGTTATTAGTTACTTTTAATTAATTTTAATTCAGCATTTTAACATTTTAATTGAGAAATTAACAGCTAGCCATTTTTTATTTAAATTCTAGCCCCTAATTAAACCCAAACGCACCTAATTAAATTGGCACAAACACCCCAGCCCAGACCTAAAAGCCTACCTGGCCCAAGCACCTATTAATCTGAACCGTTGATTAATTCAAATCAACGGTCAAGATTCGACCTTACCAAATTAAGACCTAAAGACTACCCTCCCCCGTCTCATTTCTCCCTCTCATTTTCTCAGCCATCTCTCTGAGTTCTATCCCTTCTCTCTAAGCTCTTTGTCTACTGAGCCCTTGTCCTCCCTTCTCTGTCCACTTCCTCGCCAGAAACCATGGAGGTCTCACCTCCTGCCAGCCCTATGGCTCCATCCTTTGCACTTGTGTCACCGTTTGAGGCTCTCAGGTGAACCAGAGGCGGTTCACTCATCTCTCTGGTCTCATGCCATTTTTTCGGCCATCTATGGCTGGTCGAGTAAGATCTACTCTTTTCCGGCCAAAGACTGATAATATCTCTGAGTTTTCTTCCTCTTTTCCGGGTTCTTTTTGGAAATCCTAGACTCTGAACCTTCCGATTCTTTAGATCTGTAATAGATCTATGAATATTATGGGGTTTTACATGTTTTCTTCAAAGAAATCTCTCTGTTCTTAAACGGTTTCTTCACTTTCAAAACTAGGGTTTCTTAACCCTTTTTCAAAAACGATTCTTCTACTGATTTTAAGTACTTTCTACTATGTTTGAACGATTCTCTTATGTTTTTCTTGCTATCTGACTTATTATGCTAAAAAGCCATAATTTTAGGCCGCCTCTGATAATGTGTTCGTTCAATCTTTATGTGTGCTTGTTTCTTATGAAACGATCTGTGCTTCTTGTGATGTTCTTTTTACCCTATCTGCCTTATTAGGGTTTCAGATTCTTGTATATGCTATGTTTATCCCGCTTTGGTATATACTATGCTCTAGTTTGAATCCCCGACTTTGTGTGATTCTTACTCTACCTAGGGTTTTCTGATTCTTGCTTAACATATGTTATTCCACTATTATTTGATTAAAGCTTTATTAATTTTTTTACTCTATGTCCTTTACTGATTTTGATTTCCCTCAAAACTGGGATATTTCCCTTTGAATGATACTGCTTTATTATTTTCAAACTATTTTCTTACTTGTGTGATACTCTCCTTAATTGGTACTGGTTCTATGATTTTGAATCTCATTCGAAATTCTTTTGACTAATGTCCAGAGTTAAGCTGTAGTATGCTTATTTCTATATGCATAAATATGATGTCAACTGTTTAATATAAATTTTCCTTAATTGTGTATTATGTATTTAGTCCTAATTGCATGCCATATACTTTTACTACCCCTATTACAGTAAAAATCAGTTTTTGATTTATTCCTTTCCTTGTTTAGCACAGTTTGTGTCCGTTTGAATTGTGACTCCCTAATTAAAGAGAGTCCGGGCATTAATTGATTCTGATTGGCATTTTAGTACTTCTTACCTTATTTTTTATGCCTGTTTTAAACTATAAATACCTCTACTCTCTTCTTAGCATAAGGGACGAACAACACTGTTCAATTATATATCTCTCTCTCTCTCACAACTAAAACTTGCTACTCTCTCTATTCTTTCTTCTATTTGCTACTAGACTAAGTTAGCCGGCTGCAAGCCAAGGCTAACTACTGTGCATCTCCTATCTTCTTCTTTGTGTTACTGCTTTCTTCACTTCACTTGTATGTTCTAATTCATTTTTCAGCTTTCAAACCAACATGTTTCTATTACTGATGCAGTTCATTGTGTTTCTAATTTGCTTTTACTTACTATTCTGTTGTTCAACATGTAACTAGGATCTTGGATTCCATCTAGCATGTCTTTGTGTACTCCAAATCTGTCTTTATGTGAATCTCCATGTTTATGTTTGATACATTAGATTAGAGCATCTTCTCATGTCTTAAACTGGTTGGTACTGCCATGTTAGTTTCATCCTATACCCTGCTGATCCTCTGAACCCTTAGGATCTCTGATTTATTATGCATGCTCCTAACTGTTACATGTTCAGTACTTTGCACCTATGTGTCCCTCAAACCCCCTTTCCCCTGTTGTGGTTGTTGGATCATTCTGGGTCCTTTGTGTGATGCTGACTCTGCCTTGGTTCTGAGATTGGTGTTCATGTTCTTTCAAATTATTTTCACTAGTTAAACTTTTGTTATATTTCCATTAAGTCTTTCTTCCAAAACAGTTTTCTTACTTAACCTTTTCAAAACTATGAGCAC
Organism: Nicotiana knightiana; assembly: GCA_005239525.1. Classification (NCBI taxonomy): domain Eukaryota; kingdom Viridiplantae; phylum Streptophyta; class Magnoliopsida; order Solanales; family Solanaceae; genus Nicotiana; species Nicotiana knightiana. The sequence continues at coordinate 18,125 of ML419646.1, forward strand.
TCTCACTCTACTCTTAGACCCCTTAAGTTCTGCCCCCTTTGTGTGAGCATTGCCTTGGGACCCTTGAGCTCCCTCTGAACTTTGACACACAAAGGATGGCCATTCCACACTGCAGTTACTCTATCTTGGCTATTAAATCTGGGTGTGAGCACTGCCCGGGATCCCTTGAGATCCTTAGGGAACTCTGACACGCCTGGATTATGTGAAAGGTTGTGAATAGAATGGCAATGAGGCATTCTGGAGATTCTGGGCCTATCAGTAGGCTCCTTATAGTATAACTTCTTCTTTTCATTATTTAGTTATGTAATTCGTGCAAATGCCTATAATAATTATTGTAAACAACTCTTTGGGGATGGATAGTGAAAAATGAGGGGTAAATATGCATGCTATAGCTATTAGAGGGTAGAAGCCATGCTATTAGGTTTTATTCCTTATTTGCGCAATAGAAACCATGCTTAGGACTCATATGTGCAGACCATGCATTAGAGACCATGTTCCCTAGGTCTTACACTTACCGTTTTCAGCATTTATTGGCATCTCATTTCGAAAGTCCTGTGCTAAAATGTGCTAACAATAGAGATCCTGTTTAGGATAAACAACACTAATAAACCTGTCATGTTTACATCTCCTGAACCATGTTTAAACAATGCAATATTTGTGCATTTAGAGATCATGTTTAGGCTTCTGATTCTGCATCATTCTGCATTTCTGTGCATTAGATACCATGTTTTAGGATTTCATTCATACTCGCTTAACAACACCTAGTCTAACTACTGGTGTATGTAAAAGGTATAAAAAACTTCACTCAGTTTCTCTAAAACAACTGGCAACAATTCTGTGTTCTGAACAACCTAGAACAACATGTGTAGGTAATACTTTGCAACAACCCCTCTAACAATTCAGATAATTAGTATACAGTGTCCCACGCCTAGGCAAGTCTTAGGTAATCATCCATAAAGGAATAAAACCAAAACTATCCTTTGTGATTAGTGTTCAACTGTCAGCATGTTTGAAACCAGTAGGCAAGCCTGATTAAGACTTCCTCTCTGAGTTATGCAATAAATCTGTCTTTGTGTTATCACCTAGATACCATGCTTTAGGATTCTGAATTAATATGGACCTTAGTTGTGTATGAGACATGCTGTTTATGTGTACTGTGTGTGGAGGAATACTTGAGCCTTTATCTGCCTTCCATGCTTTCCCTTTATCTGTAGTCCTACTTGTTTATTATATGTCGCCTTTTCATTTTCACCTTTAAAACCTGAGGGTCTTCCTAGCACCTCCTTTAAGGATAGGAGTCCTAATTTCCTCCGGGGTTGATAGGAAAGGACGGGTAACAACATGCATTAGAGGTCGAGACCGACACTCGATTTACTTGCTTTCACGGGGTGGGAAAGGGTAGAATATGGATATGATGGCCGGTGCGCTAATACCACGTGTAGCCCCTCTTTGAGGAGTGATTACCGGGTATTGCATTGATGTGATCCATATTATTATAAACCTAGGATATCTTTTATATGCTTAGATTGTAATCTTTTCAAAAGCTAATCTTCTTTACTGTTTTCAAACATATGCATGCTTAATACTTAAATCCCCTCTAATTTGAGCCTTTACTTGTTATTTGCTAATTGTACAAATTCACGGAAATTATTTGGTCGGGAACCACACTTGTGGATCCTGAGGGGTGCCCAACACCTTCCTCTTAGGATAATTTCAAGCCCTTACCCAATCTCAAGTTAGCAACGTAGTTGTAGTTAAACCCCTTAGGTGTCCTAACACACCATTAAAATCGTTAGGTGGCGACTCTTCAAAATATGCAAACCCCTTTCCCAAAAGGAATGAGTTGTCTCAACCAATGTCATAACCCTTTCAACTTGACCCGAAAAGAGCGCTTGGGAAAGAAGGGGGGCGCGACAGGGAGGCTATTAATGATATTAAATATTTACATAAATTTTATACAGGTACTGTTGAATTTTCTGGAATATATTACCCTAATGTTACTATGACTTTAGTACATATAGCTGGAATTTTTGTTCTACTCTTTGAATTTATGAAGAAAGAAAGATATAAGGATGCTGTTGAAAAAATGCAAGCAAAATTCAAAAAATATTTCTTTCCAATTCCTCATATTTACTTAATTTGGTGCTGTTTTAAATCATTCTATTAAGATGTCTAATTGTCACCAATTAATCAAATCTTTATATATTTATATGGAGATTGGACCAACTGAAATCCCATATATATATATATATATATATATATATATATATATATATATATATATATATATATAGTTGTATGAACAAGTAAATGATCATTATAATTATATAATTATTATGCAAATATAATTAATGATTCTGCTATTAATGAAGGCAATGTTAATCCCACTATGCATTGTACTACTTCTACTGCATTTGCTACTATGGACGAAGATGAAGGCCTTGATGCTTTTAATATTTGGTCTACATTTCCTTCCACTCAAACCAGTAGCAGGAACATTGATGAAATTCAATGCTACTTGCAAAAGCAAACAGAGCCCTGCACAAAGAAATTTTCACCGTTAGCATGGTGACATGAGAATGAAAAATAATTTTCTGTTCTTTCCGCATGGCTCGGGACGTGTGATAGTAGGATATATAGACGCTATTTACACTCTTAATGAATCATACTTTAGTGTTATTTTAAGTGCAAAAATGATAACAAAATGTTCTAAATAGTGTTTTTATGCTTTGCAAGAAATAATTCATGTTCGGAAGATACTTTGGAGCGTTTTGGAGTAAATCGTGGGAGTATAAGGCCAATCAAGAAGAATCCGAGTGAAAAGAAATAAGAAAAAGGTGAAGAGGGTTGGAGTGGAGCCCACCGCGACCGCGACTGGAACGCGGTGGGAAAAATAATGCAAGGCAGAACTCATGCAAACCACCGCGAAAGCACCGCGTTCTGCCCCGGCCGCGGTCGATCCGGAAAAAGCCCAGAAACTGCAGGGCGGTCCTTTCTGGCTTGCCTCACCGCGGCCGCGGCGAACCGCGGTAGGTCATGCGTCTTCTGTTTCCCAACCCCCCATTCACCGCGGCCGCGGCGAACCCCAACGCGCCCAGGTAAGTTTAATGTTCGGTAAAAAAAAATATTTTTTTATTATTTATTTTTTTATTTCTATTTCTTTTCTTCTTTTTCATTCTTCTTATTACCCAATCCCTCTTCACCCACCCATTCCCCAACCCTAACTTAATAAAAAAAAACCTTCCCCCTCCCTCTTCTTCCCCAACGTTCTCCTCCCCCATTCTCTCATTCTCCTACCTCAAACTCACCACTCTTTTCCCTCATCTCCACCACCCGCAACCATCAGGTTTCTCTATCTTCCTCTCTTCAAGTAAGTCTACTAACTCCCTTCTTTCTTAATTTCTTTTCTTTGTGTTCTTTTATTTTGTATAATGTATATGTTAATGGTAGTTCTCCACCATATCTAGGTAAAACATTTGTTTTTCTTTTGTAAATTAAATTAGCGTGGCTTGGTGGTAAGATTTGGTGTTGTTGGGTGAAAATCATGTTAGTGGGTTGATGATCAGTTGAATATTGTGGTTGACATTGGGAAGGGTTTGTACCACTATGGGCTAACATATGCATATCTAGATCTCTGCACACCATGTGTTTGAAAAATTGCCACATTGAGCTAAAAATTGGTAATGTGACCATCATGGTGGTGAAGTCTGAGTAACCACCCGACGGTCACACAAATTGAACCCTCTCTGATAACATACCTTGTTGTGTTAGGTACCATGTCTCAATCCAGGAAACGCAGAACCCAGGCTAGTACTAGCCAGTTTGACTCTACTCGGTTTGTCTCAAAGGCTGCTGAGGAATGATTTGAAGCAAAGGCAGCCCGGAAGATGGTGCATGAAGTACCTATTGACAAGGCCGCCCTATAGAGTGAATGCCTAGAGATGTTCCATGAATTGAGGAGACACCAGTTGGACGTCTTCTTTGAGGAACCGGAGGAGGCGAATAGTTTGATTGTCCGGGAATTTTATGCGAATTGCCCGGAACACGCCAACCGGGTAGTCACATTCATAAGAACACGGGTAAATGCTTCTCTTGAAGCAATACGCCGAGCATATAGGCTACCGGTCTTCTCAGGAGCAGAGAATTACTACCAAACCTACCAGACACCACCTGTCACTTGGAACCTCATTATTCGGTCAATCTGTTTGAGGGGGGGGGGGAGCCCATATGGATAAAGCATGGCATCACTCTGAACTCCCAATCTCTCACTTGGGAAGCTAAATATTGGCTCACCATGTGTAGCCGACTACTGCCCTCCAGCAACACTACTGATGTAAATGCACCTCGTGCAGTGGCGGTTTGTTGTTTTGTCAACCGTCATGACTTCGATGTGGCCAGGCTAATCCACGATGAAATGTTCATCAGATCTCCTGAGATAGTCAAAGGGTTCTACTTCCCTTAAATCGTCACCAGGCTGTGTCGTGCCGCAAATGTCCCCGAGAATCATTTCATAGATGGGAAGCTCGCAAAGAAGGCCCCTTTCAAGGCCAGCAAAATCACACTGGGAAAGGAGCAACCCGTACCTATTTTTGTGGATGATGAGGACGAGGTGGTGCCTGATGCCGCCCCGCCAATGACACCTTATGATGAGGCGGGCCCATCTCAGCCTCGGCGAAGCACCCGGATGTCTACCTTGGAGCAAGGTGTTGCTGGCTTACGTACCTCAGTGGATAACCTGAATGACAGAGTTGACACTCTAGCCACTCAGAATGCTAAGTCCGAGAAGAAGATAATGGCCTGGCTCCGAGCGTTAGGGCGCGCCTGTTGACTCGACCCGGCCACCGCCTCTGACGAAGACTGAAAACCAGGGAAGTCTCCTTACCTCACTGTGCATTATTCTGTTGCCATGGGGGCATGTCAATTCTTTAATTGTGAGGTGGGGGATACTGTTTGTTGTTGTATATATATAATTGTTGGTAGGTTGATTGGTTTGTTAATAGTTGATTTTATTTTATTTTATTTGAATATATATGGATTAGTGTTGACTTGACCCGAAGAAAGACACCTTTCGACATGTTTGTTGACGGTTTTGAGTCGAAAAAAAAAAGAAAAAAAGAAAAAAAAAATATATATATATACCCAAGACTCCTACCGACGATGGACCTGCTTCTTGAGGAAAATGAGTCTAGAGAAAACACAAAAAGATTTTTTTTGTTAGGTAGTGTATCAACCCCTTGGTTTTTCTTTATGCCATGGTTCTTTTCCAAGGGTTTTCACTTGAACCGGGTGTAGTTAGTGTTTTTTAGTTTAGGAGTCTTGGGAGAGATGGGAATAGGGCCCTTAACTCTATGATACCCTGAATAAAGATTACTTTAGTGGGACACTTAGGATCTTTAGTCGACTCTAACAAGGCCTTAAATTGTGTGTCCCTGAATGGCTCAAATGCTTTAAGTAGAGTGTCTGATGATCCTAATTGAAGTGTGTCATGTGCCATGTGTGAGTGAGATTTTGTGTATTATGTGCTAACACTTAATGCCTAGAACTTGCCCTGTGTATGTACAAAGTGAAATGGTAGTCTTATTTGGTCTGGAAAGTGATATAGGCATTCTTTGCTTAACCCTTCCGTATATGTTTGTCCCACATAATATTACATATGTTAGTCAACCCCGTTGCACCTATAAGCCTGTTTTCCTTGGCAACCACATGACAAGCCTGACCCAAGTTTAAATAGCCTATCTTGTTGAACCCTATCACCTCTTAGAAGCACTCGAAGTGTAATGGATATGAAAAGAAACATAAGTGTGGGGTGGTTGACTGGGGATGTAAGTGGAATTAAGGAAGCATGAAAAAGTGCACTGTTTTATAAGCAATACTATTGGCCACCAAAAAAAAAAAGGTCTCAAATTGGTGGTGGCTATTAAAAAAAATGCTTAAAAGAATAAGGGGTTAACACAATAATGTAATGGAAGAATGAGGGCTTGACAAAATCAAGAGCTTAAAAGTACACAATGTAGTGGAGTGCTTAGGGAGGTGCATTCACTATACCCATCCCGCAACCAACATTACAACCAAATAAAGTCTTATTTGATTCTAGACCGATCAAGCTCGATTCGTCCAGTATTACACTACGAGCGAGCCTATGGTGTGTTATTTGTGGCATAAGAATTTGTTTATGAGGGTGAGTGAAATGTCGTATTCGAGTTCCTCAGTGTGTGATTGGTAAATAATATAAGTCTCTTTTGTAGTGAGTAGGCACATGATTCATGAACGGAAGGTAAGTCTGGACCTCTGACTGAGAGTAGGAGAGCCGGTTAGGGGTAATGCGTGGCTATAAAGGAGTCCACTCTCGAGGCTAGGATGTCGCGCTGAAGTAGCCTACATGTGTGAAGTCTTGTGGGTATAGAGGGTAAGGAAGGTATCCTATGATGATTAGGCCTGTAGAGTGTTGTTGTGTTGCTCGAGGACGAGCAACAGTGTAAGTGTGGGGTGTTGATAGTAGGATATATAGACGCTATTTACACTCTTAATGAATCATACTTTAGTGTTATTTTAAGATAAAAATGATAACAAAATGCTCTAAATAGTGTTTTTATGCTTTGCAGGAAATAATCCATGTTCAGAAGATACTTTGGAGCGTTTTGGAGTAAATCGCGGGAGTATATGGCCAATCAAGAAGAACCCGAGTGAAAAGAAGCAAGAAAAAGGCGAAGAGGACTGGAGTGGATCCCACCGCGATCGCGGTCAACCGCAGATGGAACGCGGTGGGAAAAACAATGCAAGGCAGAACTCATGCAAACCACCACGGTCGCGCCGTATTCTGCCGCGGCCGCGGTCGATCCGAAAAAGGCCAGAAACTAAAGGGACTTAAGTGCAAAAATGGGAGAAATTAGCCTAACCTTATTTAAACCTTATAAACTCGTCCAAGAAAGTTTAGGCTTGTTTTTAGATTAAATTTGGAGGCAAGAACAAGTGTGAGAAGACCAAGCTACAATTAGAGTTTTTCTATTCTCCATATTTTGCCATTAGTTTGGAAATTATGAATTATTTTATGCTTTCTTTGTGTTTTAGCATGAGTAGCTAAACAATCCGTCTAGGGTTGATGGAACCAATTGTTATATGAAGTTTTGACTCAATATTGTTATAACCGATCCGGGTTTAATCTAAGATTGTTCAACTATGCTTTGTATGGTGATTAATTGAATGGGCCCTTGATTAATCGTGTCTAATTGCTTGGTGTTGCTTGAGAAATAATACCAGGTTAGATTGTTGTTGAATAACACCACTTTTGGGTAATTGAAGAGATTCATTACTTGAATTTAAAAGTGGGGTTAGATATAACGAAACTTTGGTGGGATAAATTAGAGCTGCATAAGTTATCAGATAGAGTAGTTCGAGAGAATGCTCTAGTAAATTATTGTAGTTGATCGAGAGATAATTACAATAACCCAAAGCTCATAATCCTCATAGAGTAACACGGTGAGAATATAGCAAAAGAGTCAGAATTAGTTTAGCAATTAGGGAAATCACTGCCCTAGATCTTTCTACCATTGATTTATCTTCAATATTGAATATTGTTAGTTTTTAATATCAGTTCTTTTAGTTAATAAATCCAAACAATTATTGATAAAAAATACTGCACCCGGAAAAGTGGCTGAGCTCACATTAGCATCACTGAGAGTTGTAATAGGTAGGTTAGTTCCCTGAGGATTCGACTCCGGACTTTAAACTGGATTATATTTGTAACGACCGCTTTGTCTTTTATAAGGTACAGTTGGGCGTGATCAAATTTTGGCGTAGTTGCGGGGGACCTAACGCTGTTATTTGTTAAAACTTAGAAGTATCGCTAGAATTATTAGCTTAGCTCAATTTTCTACGGTGTTAAATAATTTTTCATTGAAATTCTCACGTTTGAATTCTTGTGTGAAGCAGGTATATGCCTAGAAACTCTTCGAGGATTGGTGAACTTCTTGAAGGACTCTCAGACCCCGAGAAAACATTCTGAGCATTAAACCGTGCTAACAAGAAGGACAAATACTTACCGCAACTTGAAATGGAAAACGTGGATAACGTCAACGCAAAAATCTGGGTACCTCTTGTACCAAACGCTGGAGGGGTGGCACTTCTTGTGCCAAAAGCTGCACTCTATGATTGGGCACAGCCAACAACTGACCACCTGGCCACCGCCATTGCTGTACCCCAAATACAAGCTGAGACATTTCAGATCACTAACAATATGCTGCATCTTCTACATAATAAGGGATTGTTCTCCGGGTCACACATTGAAGATCCTCAACAACACCTGAAAAATTTTCTATCAATTTGTGTGACCCAAAGGCAGCCAAATGTGACCTCGGAAGCTATCAAGCTGCTATTATTCCCTTTCTCAGTGACTGGGGAAGCTCAAATTTGGCTGAATTCACTCCTACTAAACTCCATTGCCACATGGGAGGAATTAGTCAAGCAGTTCCTAAATAAGTTCTACCCTCCCAACAAGACTGCAAGATAGATTGACGAGATATTGCAGTACAAGCAGAAGCCCACTGAAACCTTGCAGGAAACTTGGGAAAGATTCAAAGGGATGCTAGTGAAGTGTCCTCACCATGGTATTGCTAGAGATTCTACATGGGGATAGCGAACAATTTGAAAGCAAATATGGACGCTTCGGCTGGGGGTGCTTTTCTGAGCAAGACATTTACTGAGTGCAAAGCCTTCTTGAAAAGATGGCTCAGAATTCAGGATGGATGATAAGAGGTACGACCCTGGCACCAATAGTGCATCCAGTCCCTCTTGACCCAAATAATTCACATGTAGAGAACATAGCCACTCATGACTCAGATGAGTATACTGGCGAAGAAGATTGACGAGATGGGTACAACGCAATTGCATATCGTTGATACAACAAATGGAGGACTGTGTACCCCTTGCATAAATCAATCTTATGTTTGTTCATGGAGTGGAGAAGGTGATAACCAGGGTCCCAGAGAAGATATGAATTATGTTAACAATTTTGGGGGTCATAGACAAGGAGGACAACCGTGGGGGCCAGCACCCAACCAGCAGTACAAACCTAATATACCACAACCTGGAGGTGTACGGCCACAAGGCCAAGTGGTTCCATATTAGAGACAACAAGGCTATTAGCAACAACACCAACAACAGATGACATACCAACCACCTCATTAGCAGAAAGACAACAACATGGTGGGATCAAGGGTATGTTGCAGCAACTCATTGGCACAAATGGTAAGATGCAAGAAAAGTTGGCAGCACACGATTCAGCAATAAAGGGGATTGAAACTCAATTGGGGCAGCTGTCCATGGCCTTAAATAACCGCCCCCAGGGAGCATTGTCGGCCGACACAAACATCAACCCAAAGGAGCGAAACCCGAATCAGCTGATGGCAGTCAGTCTCCGGAATGGGAGAGATTTAGACAGGGAGCAAGAGGTTTCTCAAACCAAAAGAGAGACTATGCCAGCCACTCTAGTTCCAGTTGAGATAGATGAATCAACAAAACTCACTGAAGTGGTGGTTGAACAAGCCCAGGTTGAAAACGGTAAATCCAAAGAAAGTGAAAAAATTGCAGAACAAGTGGCTCCTCTCTTGCCACAAAATTCTAACAAAGAACATCCAGCAAGCAGTGGACAAAAAGTGATGCCTGCACCATTCCCGCAGAGATTGGCAAAACATAAGAAAGAGGATCAATACAGGAAATTTATGGAGATGCTTCGTCAGATTCAATTGAATATTCCTTTGATGGATGCCTTGAGGGAAATGCCAGCTATGCAAAGATGATGAAAGACCTGATGTCGCAGAAATTTGATTTTCAGGACCTGTCCATAGTGACTCTGACACAGATATGTAGTGTGGTAGTGACTAGACCCATGGCTCAAAAGATGTCTGATCCAGCTAGTTTCACCATTCCGTGCACCATTGGAAGTTATGCTTTTGCAAAAGCATTGTGTGACTTAGGAGGCAAAATAAACTTGATGCCTTTGGCAATCTACACAAAGCTGGGCATTGACAGAGCTAGGCCGACTTCTATGCTGTTGCAATTGGCTGACCGCACAGTTAAAAGACCGACAGGGATTCCTGATGATGTGCTGGTGCTAGTGGGGAAGTTTGTATTCCCTGCTGACTTTGTCATTCTGGACTGCCAAGTCGACGAGGAGATTCCCATCATTTTGGGAAGGTCATTTTTAGCTAGTGGGAGAGCACTAAATGATTGCAAGACTGGGAATTAAAAATGAGGTTGAACAATGAAGAAGTGATATTAAACGTCCAACAATCCATGAGGAGACCCAGTAAATATGCAAATTTCTCCCTAGTGGAGGCGGTAGATGTGATCCTACATGATGAAGATGAGACCCTTAATGCCAAAGATCCATTGTGAGCTTGTTTGACAAATTTAGAGGAAATGGATGGCGAAGGGTTGGCAGAGTGGGTTATGTCACTCGAAAGCCAAGGATTTTGGAAAAGAGAACCCCGATTTAAACCCCTCTATTCAAAAGAAAGAGCCTCACCACCTGCAAAACCATCAGTTGAGACACCACCACAACTGGAGCTGAAGCCACTTCCAGCCCACCTCAGGTATGCCTTCTTGGGTCCCAACTCTAGTTTACCTGTTATCATATCATCTGGTTTGCTAGCTGTGCAGGTTGAACAATTACTGGAAGTGTTGCAAGAGTGCAAAACTGCCATTGGTTGGACCATGGCAGACATAAAAGGTATCAGCCCAGCTTTCTGCATGCACAAGATTCTTCTAGAAGAAGGGCACAAACCTTCCAGGGAACATCAAAGAAGGCTGAACTCGAACATGAAAGAGGTAGTGAAAAAAGTGGTGATTAAGTGGCTGGACGCGGGCATAATCTTTCCCATCTCTGACAGCAATTGGGTGAGCCCCGTTTAGTGTGTGCCAAAAAAGGGCGGAATGACTGTTGTACACAATGAGAATAACGATTTGATCTCAACTCGTACAGTCATCGGGTGGCATATCTGCATGGATTATAGGAAACTAAACGCAACCACCCGAAAGGACCATTTCCCCTTGCCATTCATTGACTAGATGTTGGACAGATTAGCTGGGCGATCCCATTTTTGTTTCTTGGAAAGATACTCGAGGTACAATCAAATATCAATAGCCACGGAAGATAGAGAAAAAACATCTTTTACATGTCTGTATGGCATCTTTGCTTTTCGGAGAATGCCCTTTGGGCTTTGCAATGCACCGGCCTCATTCCAGCGGTGTATGTTAGCCATATTTACCGACATGGTCGAAGCCATTATGGAAGTGTTTATGGATGATTTCTCCGTGGTAGGAGATTCATTCGAAGATTGTCTCCATAACCTCAAAAGGGTGCTCAAACGATGTGTAGAAACAAATCTAGTGCTGAACTGGGAGAAGTGTCATTTTATGATACAAGAAGGAATAGTGCTGGGACATAGAGTGTCCAAAAAGGGGATTGAAGTAGACTATGCGAAGTTGACGTGATTGAGAAGCTACCACCACCTACTTCAGTGAAAGTAGTGAGGAGTTTCCTTGGGCACGCCGGATTCTACATGCGGTTCATCAAGGATTTTTCAAAAGACCAGCACTTTGTGTTTTCTGATGTTTGCAGGTTGGCATTCGAGGAGCTGAAAAAGAAACTGGTGACCGCACCCATCATTGTTGCACCCGACTGGGAGAAACCATTTGAACTGATGTGCGATGTCAGTGATTATGTGATAGGAGCGGCTTGGTACAGGGTAATGAGAAAATTATGCACCCCATCTACTATGCAAGCAGGACGCTTAGTGGTGCACAGTTGAACTACACAGTCACTGAAAAGGAAATGCTCGCTGTAGTGTTTGCCTTCGACAAATTCAGGTCATATTTGATTGGCTCAAAAGTTATTGTTTGTACTGACCATGCATCCATTAGGTACTTGATAGCAAAAAAGGAGTCAAAACCTCACCTGATTCGCTCGGTTCTGTTACTGCAAGAGTTTGACCTGGAAATTCATGATCGGAAGGGAACAAACAACCAAGTGGCAGACCACTTCTCAAGGTTGGAAGGGGCAATAAAGAGAACATACGTTGGAGATATCATCGAAACCTTCCCGGATGAGCAATTACTGGCAATGACAGTGGAGGAGGCACCATGGTATGCTGATATTGCTAACTAATTGGCATGTGGTATAGTACCGAACGATTTCTCCGGGATTGTCGTGATTATTATTGGGATGAGCCTTTATTGTTCAAAATATGTGTTGATAACATGATCCGGTAGTGTATCCCTGAGCAAGATCAACCCTCTATTTTGCAGGCCTGTCATGCTTCGCCATATGGGGGACACTTTGGAGGATTCTGAACAACAGTAAAGGTATTAAAATCAGGATTATACTGGCCTACATTGTTCAAGGATGCTCATACCTGGGTAAAAAGCTACGATGAATGTCAAAAGACGGGCAACATATCCCATCGTCATGAGATGCCAACAACCACAATCCAAGAGGTGGAAGTATTTGGTATGTGGGGAATCGACTTCATGGGGTCATTTGTCAGCTCTTACGGTAACAAATATATACTGGTGGCCATTGACTATGTCTCGAAGTGGATCGAAGCAGTTGCTCTCCCAACCAATGATGCAAAGGGGGTGACCAATTTCCTAAAGAAAAACATCTTCACCCGTTTTGGTACCCCCCGGGCTATAATCAACGATGGTGGATCTCACTTATGCAATAGAGCATTTGCACGCTTGTTGGAGAAGTATGGTGTTCGCCACAAGGTAGCCTCACCATACCACCTACAAAGAAGAGGGCAGGTTGAAGTGTCCAACAGGGAAATCAAATGTGTCCTCTCAAAAACGGTGAATGCAACAAGAACGGATTGGGCCATGAAGTTGGATGATGCATTATGGGCATATCGCACAACCTTCAAAACCCCAATTGGTATGTCACCTTACAAGTTGGTATTTCGTAAGGCATGCCACCTTCCGGTTGAGCTCAAACATAAAACACTGTGGGCACTGAGGTAGTTGAACTTGGACATGGAAACAGCGGGCACCAACAGACTTAATGGGCTGCACGAGCTCGAGGAATTCCGGTTCCACGCATTCGAGAGCGCTCGATTGTATAAAGAAAGGATGAAATTGATGCATGACAAGCACATCTTGGATCGAAACTTCAAACCCGGCGAATTAGTACTACTATACAACTCAAGATTGAGATTGTTCCCAGGTAAGTTGAAGTCCCGATGGTTAGGTCCGTTCAAAGTAGTGCAAATATTCCCAAGTAGAGTTGTAGAGATCGAATCAGAAGATGGGACGAACAAATTCACAGTGAATGGACAGATGTTGAAAAAGTACCTTGGTATGAGTGAACAAAAAGGGGACAATGTGTTGATAACTCTCGAGGATCCCTAATACACAAATGATAAGTAATGGCAAGAGTCTGCGTCGTGCCGCGACGTTAAATCAGGCGCTTCATTGGAGGCAACTGATAAGTTGGCTTTTTGCCACGTTTTTCATTCCCTTATACGTGAATTTTGGATACAATTTTACACAAAATACCCCCGAAAGCTTATATGTTGTGCTTGTTGCAGGATTGAACCAGAAATGAAGGCATTCAGTCTAAAATCTGCTCAAAATAGGAGTGAATCCGGCATAAGGAGCAAAACAACAAAGTTGCTCAAGACAACAAGGCCACCGCGACCACAGTCGTGTTTTCGCGGACCGCAGTGCATTTCCAGTAAGTCAGAAATTCAAGCCATCAGCCACCGCGGCCGCGGTCGAAGTTTCGCGGACCGCGGTGGAGTTCCAGTGAGACCCAAAAAATTGCAAGTCCCACCGCGGCCGTGGTCGAAGTTTCGCGGACCGCAGTAGAGTTCCAGTGAAACATTTTCACGGACCGCGGTCATGTTTTTGCGGTCCGCGGTGGTACTTCAGGGGTATTTTTGTCCGAAAATTTGCAGACTAATAGACTATTTTTCAATTTATTTATAGGAGGGGAAGATACCAGCTGTTTTTTAGAGTAGAGAGCTCGTGAATATTTTAGGGTTTTTATTTCTTTAGATTTATTCTTTCATTTTTAACATTGAAAACTTCAATTTCATTGTAAGGAATCAATTAAATGGGTTATTCTTTTTCTCTATCATTGTTCTCATCTTTGATTATGAGTAGCTAGACCCATTATCTAGGGTTGTGGCTCAACCCTAGTGTGGGTATATAATGGGGTTTTGAAATTAAAGTTGGGAAATTAATGGGTGTTGGTTATTTAGGTTATTTCAAGGTTTTTGTTGCTATAATTAGTGGTTGCAAACACTAATTTACATTTTCATGACTTGGATATTTCTTGAGAAAGAAGAATTGAGTCTAGAAATTAGCCTAATAGAAAATTATGGCATTATCAATAGATTGGTCGTCCCAATCAAAGGGGTTAAACCCAAGAATGGTAAAACCCTACTTGAGCCCCATTTAACGGGTTAAACCTCGAGAGAGTAACACCCTACCTAAGCCTATATTTCTTGATTATTGGGCACCCAATTGGACTCGAGAGAGGAAATTAGGGTATAATCGCTCAAACTACCGAGAGGTATAGAGTAAGTACCTTCATCCTTTGGTTATAGCTATATCCCTAGCAAATTCCCCGACCTTAGAATTGAATCCCTTTGTGTATCCACCTAGGCCACATTCACGACCCTAGTGCCTTTATCAACATTAGAAAACAACAACAAAAACAAAACAAAGTTAATCATTAATTAGCTTACAAACAATAGAATACATTTAGTATAGTTCAACACCAACCAATGTTTAGAAGTGCAATTAGAAACACTCGACCCTTCTAGATCGCTGATACACTCACTCCCATCTATAGGCTCCCTGTGGATTTGATCCCGACCATTCGGGTAAAAGCTACACGACCTTTGCCTTCATACTTATATAGTAGTGTGGGTGCATTTGCTGTCACTTTTTGGCGCCGCTGCCGGGGAGCTTTAACGTTGTGACTATATTTGTGACTAGCGTAGTGTGTTTTTCTTTCCTTCTATTTTTAACTTCCTTGTTTGGTGTACTTAGGTACAATGGCCGATCCGATAGGAAATGTGATTCCGGGGGAGGAGGTTTATGCTAATCAAGAAGATGAAATCAATCAAATTCCTCCACAAAGAATAGGCCGACAGGCCAATATTCAGGATGATGTTCCAGACCCTCCCCCACCTCCAGCCCCTAGAGCTTCTCCTCGGGTCCTTCCAAACGAGGGGTATGCTAGTGCAATAGTCCCCCCAAGGATTCGAGCGGGGAACTTCCAAATCACAAATGTTATGCTCACTTTCCTAGAGCAAAGAGGATACTTCACCGGAGCCTCCCATCAGAATGCCTATAAGCATCTCAAAGGGTTTGTTGATACATGTTGGGGGAGTAAGTAAACTAATGTGTCTGAGGACGCATTAAGGTTACGGTTGTTCCCGTTCTCACTTAGGGGAAGAGAATTGGATTGGCTTGAGTGTCTCCCAAACCATTCTATATCCACTTGGGTTGAGCTTGCAAATAAATTTATTGCAAAATTTTTCTCCCCAAGCCATATTCCAGCCCTTCGAGATGAGATTTTGGCATTCAAACAAGAGCCAAACGAGCCCCTACATGAAATATGGGAACGCTATAGAACCATGGTCAAGGAATGCCCTAACAATGACATGACCGAGGCTATGATACAACAAACATTCTACCGGGGAATCAACACGGTAAACCAATGTGTGGTCAACCAATTGGCCGGTGGTAATTTTATGAAGATGACATACCCGGAGGCATGTGAGGTTCTTGATGAAATGGCCGACACATCTTCAGCTTGGCAAAGTAGAGAAAATGTGCCTTAAGGGGAAACCAGTATGAATAGTCTCCACAAGGAACTCCAAGAACAAGGGAAAGCAATTGCCGAGCTTACAACCATGAATCAACTTGCTAAAGCCCAACTCCAACATTTGCAAGGGCCTAAGCAAGTAATTGCTATGGAAGGAGTTCATATGCAAGGAAACCAAAGGAGACCTCGGGGAAATGTTAATAAAAACCATGGTGATCAAGGGGATCAAGGGACAAGTGGTCATGAACAAGATGAAAGTTACAATGACCAAAATAAAGATGTTGTGTATGCAAACAACTACCATGGGCAAGGTAATACACAAAACTGGGGGAACCAAAGTCCACGAAACTGGAACAATAACAATGCTAGAAATTGGAACAATACCAATGATAGTCAATGGAACAACAATAATGACCGACAATGGGGTAACAACAATGAAGGAAATTGGAATGGAAGAAATAACAACAATAACTGGGGAGGTGAAGGTAATCGAGGGTCGGGTTTTCAAAGGCCCTCGATTTACCAACAACCAAGCAACCCTCCTCCATATCAATCTCATGGGAAAAGTTCTTCAAGCTCGAAAATGGGTCGGATAGAAAACACGTTCAAACATATGATGGAAAGGAATGCAGAATCCGATGCCCAGATATCCTCTCACACTACTTCCATCCGAAACCTTGAAGTACAAATGGACCAGATTTCACAAGCCTTAAACACACGCCCAAAGGGTGAACTACCAAGTGATACGGTGGTGAACCCCAAGGGTGGGAACAACAATAACACCGGCCATGCTATGACGGTAAGCACTCGGAGTGGAAAAGGTGTGGAGGCAAGTACTTCAGGGAAAAAGAAAGTTGTTGATGATGATGAAGTTGTATCCGAAGATGAGCTACCAGCTGATGTGGAGCAAGCATTGGATGAGCCAAGTGAAGGCGAGGTAAGAATTGACATTCATGACAATAGGGAGGATTTGGATAGAAATGTGAACCCGTCTAGGGAACACATAATTGACATGCCGGAACCGGTGGTCCCAAAGGCACCATTGCCTAGGCCACCTCCTCCCTATCCTCAGAGATTGGCAAAACAAAAGCAAGAGACCCAGTTTAAAAAGTTCTTTGATATGATGAAGAGTCTCACCATAAATGTTCCTTTGGTTGAGGCCTTGGAGCAAATGCTAGGCTACGCTAAGTTCATGAAGGACTTGGTGACAAAAAAATGATCCATGGATTGTGAGACCATTAAGATGACTCACCAAGTGAGTGCTATTGTTCACTCCATGGCACCAAAACTTGAAGATCCGGGTTCTTTCATTATTCCTTGCACAATTGGGAGTGCATACTTTGCAAAATCCCTATGTGATCTTGGGGCAAGCATAAATTTGATGCCATATTCTGTGTTCAAGACCTTGGGGATACGACAACCTAGGGCGACCTCTATGCGTTTGCAAATGGCGGACCGATCAATGAAGAGACCCCTAGGTATTATTGATGATGTCTTAGTGAGAGTGGACAAGTTCATATTGCCAGCAGATTTTGTTATCCTCGACTATGAGGTTGATTTTGAGGTTCCTATTATCTTGGGGAGGCCTTTCCTTGTCACCGGGAAGGCATTGGTCGATGTTGAAGCTGGGGAACTTACATCCAGAGTTGGTGATGAGAAAGTGGTCTTCCACGTGTGCAAATCTATGAAGCAGCACAACAACACCGAAGTGTGCTCTTTTATGGACCTTGTGTCCGAGATTATTATTGATGATGCCAGTGTTATGATCCATGTTGATGATCCTGTGGAGTTGGCCTTGTTGAATCACGAGGACTCATTAGTGGATGGTGTACTTGAGATCTCCCATGCCCTTCAAGGCATGGGGTCTTATTCCTATGCTCCCAGAAAATTGTCATTGGACTTGGAGAACAGGAAGACCCCACCAACAAAGCCATCCATTGAAGAACCTCCGAATCTGGAGTTGAAGCCACTTCCTTCCCACCTCAGGTATGAATACCTTGGTCCCTCTTGTACTTTACCAGTTATTCTTTCCTCTTGTATAACCCAATTGAAGGTTGACTCAACTTTAAAAGTTCTAAGGAGGAGGAAGAAAGCAATTGGTTGGACCTTGGCTGATATTCGGGGTATTAGCCCCGCCTTTTGCATGCACAAGATTATATTGGAGGATGGAGCCAAACCCTCTGTTGAACATCAAAGAAGACTCAATGAAGCTATGAAAGATGTGGTGAAAAAGGAGATCATAAAATGGCTTGATGCGGGTGTGGTCTATCCAATTTCGTATAGTGCTTGGACTTCTCCGGTCCAATGCGTTCAGAAAAAGGGTGGAATGACAGTGATAAAAATTGATAAGAATGAGCTCATTCCTACAAGAACGGTTACCGGATGGCGGGTGTGCATGGACTACCGCAGGCTCAACATGGTGACCCGAAAAGACCATTTTCCTTTACCATTCTTGGATCAGATGTTGGATAGGCCTGCAGGTCGAGCCTATTATTTCTTCCTTGACAGGTATTCTGGATATAATTAAATTTTGATAGCCCCGGAGGATCAAGAGAAGACCACCTTCACTTGCCCATATGGCACTTTTGCCTTTGCTCGAATGCCATTCGGGCTTTGTAATGCTTCAGCTACTTTCCAAAGATGTATGATGGCAATCTTCACCGACATGGTGGAGGACTTTCTAGAAGTATTTATGGACGACTTTAGTGTCGTCGGGGATTCTTTCGACGAATGCTTGAGTCATCTTGATAGAGTCCTTGCTCGGTGTGAAGAAACGAATTTGGTCTTGAATTGGGAAAAATGCCACTTTATGGTGGAGGAAGGAATTGTTTTGGGCCATAAGATTTCAAAGAATGGCATTGAGGTTGATAAGGCAAAGATCGAGGTTATTTCAAAATTGCCACCACCTATTTCAGTGAGAGGAGTCCGGAGCTTTCTTGGCCATGCCGGTTTTTACCATCGGTTTATCAAAGATTTCTCTAAGGTGGTGAATCCATTATGCAAGCTGTTAGAGAAGGATTCCAAATTCAATTTTGATGAGCAGTGTATGCAAGCTTTTGAACTCTTAAAACACAAGCTCACTACCACTCCCATCATCACGGTACCGGATTGG
Organism: Nicotiana knightiana; assembly: GCA_005239525.1. Lineage (NCBI taxonomy): Eukaryota > Viridiplantae > Streptophyta > Magnoliopsida > Solanales > Solanaceae > Nicotiana > Nicotiana knightiana. The sequence goes on from ML419646.1 coordinate 37,069, forward strand.
AGTGCCCCATTTGAGCTTATGTGTGATNCAAGGATTTCGAGCTTATTTAATGGGTGCCAAAGTCATGGTCACACTGACCATGCAGCACTCCGGTGCCTCATGAACAAAAAGGATTCCAAGGCAAGACTTATGAGATGGGTTTTGTTGTTACAAGAGTTTGATCTAGAGATAGTGGACTGAAGAGGGAGTGAGAATCAAGTTGCCGATCATTTGTCCCGGTTGGAAGAGCAAGGACGTCCTTGTGACGGACTTGAGATCAATGATAGTTTCCCGGATGAGCAACTCCTTTCAATGTTCATGAGAGGAATGCCATGGTTTGCGGATATTGCTAATTTTCTAGTCACCGGATTTGTCCCTTGTGAGCTTTCTTCTAACCAAATGAAGAAGCTTCAAAGGGATAGCTTGGATTTCTATTGGGATGAGCCTTATTTATTCAAGATTTTCACCGATGGGGTAATCCGGCGATGCGTACCAGAGGAAGAGCAACTAGCCATCCTTGAGTCTTGCCACTCCTCACCGTATGGTGGTCATCACGGATGGGTGAGAACTGCTTCTAAAGTTCTTAGTTGTGGGTTATTTTGGCCCACTTTGTATAAGGATTCTAGTACCCTAGTAAAGAGGTGTGATGAATGCCAAAGAGCTGGGCGAATTTCCAAAAAGGATGAGATGCCTTTAAACTCAATTCTCGAGGTAGATATCTTTGATGTTTGGGGCATTGACTTCATGGGGCCATTCGTGAGTTCATGTGGGAACACGTACATCTTGGTCGCAGTTGATTATGTGTCAAAATGAGTGGAGGCCATAACCTTACCAAAGAATGAGGCTCGGAGTGTGATAGCCTTTCTCAAGAAGAATATCTTTACTAGGTTGGCACTCCACGAGCCATCATTAGTGAGGGGGGGGGGGTCACATTTTTGCAACAAAGCCTTTGACTCCTTGATTTCTAAGTATGGGGTCAACCATAAAGTCACTACCCCATACCACCCTCAGGCTAGTGGCCAAGTTGAAGTGTCTAACAAGGAGATAAACAACATATTATCCAAAACGGTCAATGCCAATAGGACTGACTGGGCTAAGAAATTAGATGATGCTCTTTGGGCTTACCAGACCGCCTACAAGACCCCAATTGGGATGTCCCCATATCGCTTGGTCTTTGGAAAATCATAAAGTCACTACCCCATACCACCCTCAGGCTAGTAGCCAAGTTGAAGTGTCTAACAAGGAGATAAAGAGCATATTATCCAAAACGGTCAATGCCAATAGGACTGACTGGGCTAAGAAATTAGATGATGCTCTTTGGGCTTACCGGACCGCCTACAAGACCCCAATTGGGATGTCCCCATATCGCTTGGTCTTTGGAAAATCATAAAGTCACTACCCCATACCACCCTCAGGCTAGTAGCCAAGTTGAAGTGTCTAACAAGGAGATAAAGAGCATATTATCCAAAACGGTCAATGCCAATAGGACCGACTGGGCTAAGAAATTAGATGATGCTCTTTGGGCTTACCGGACCGCCTACAAGACCCCAATTGGGATGTCCCCATATCGCTTGGTCTTTGGAAAATCATGCCACCTTCCGGTGGAATTGGAGCACAAGGCTATGTGGGCCTTGAAAAAGTTGAACTTGGAATGGGATGTAGCTGCAAATCTTAGAGTGGAGCAATTGAATGAGTTGGATGAGTTTAGATTCCATGCGTACTCCAGTTCGTCCTTGTATAAGGACAAAATGAAGTACCTACATGACAAATATGCTCGAGGAAAAGAGTTCAAAGTTGGTGACTTGTTCTTATTGTTCAATTCTCGGTTGAGGTTATTTCCCGAGAAGCTAAAATCTAAGTGGAGTGGCCCTTTTGAAGTTGTATTTGTTACTCCATTTGGGGCTCTTAACCTCAAGAACAAAAGTGGTGAAGTATTCAGAGTGAATGGTCACCGGGTAAAACACTATCTTGGCAAAGTTGATGACAGCCATGTGGTGGCACTTCTTCATCTCCAATGATCCCGGTAAAATGTGTCGTGCCGCGACGTTAAATCATGCGCTTCTTGGGAGGCAATCTATGTGTCTTTACTTTCATTTTCTTTGTTATTCTTGGTTAATTAGGTTTCACTTTTACACTAACTGGTTTTTGGATGTGTAGGATGATTTTGACACAGGAATTTGGCTGAGTATAGAAACAAAAGCTCACTGGAAATTGACTTCGCGGCCGCGGTCGACTTTTTGCAGTCCACGAAGTCAATATGATGCAAACACAGTGCTCTGAAAATGGACTTCGCAGTCGCGGTCCACTTTTCACGGTCCGCGAAGCCCTTCTGCCTCGTAAGCCTTATGCCATTGAATGACCGCGGACCGCGGTCGAATTTTTGCGGTCCGTGGTAGGTAAGTGGGGTGGTTCTCAGCTCTTCCTATAAATAGGACTTGAGGGTTTTATTTCACACTTTTCCCACTGTAGCTAGCCTAAGCCACTTTCAACCGTGTCTCACTTTTGCATCCTCTAAAACTCATTGCTTGCATCCATACATTCATCCCAACATCTAGTAAGTGTATTTATGCTTCATTAACTTCTTAATTTCTTTATTTTCTTTAGTTTTCAATTTCTTTTTCATTATTATTTCTCTTTCTAGGCTTGAAAATGTTAGGGTTAGCTCAAATAGGTTCAAAATAGTCCTTTGGAATGCAATTGCACTGATTACTTATATAGGACTTCACTCAATGAACACTTTAGCGTAGAAATTGCAAATTCTGGGAACCCTAGGTAAATAGCCATTTTCGCGGTCCGCGGTCCATTTTTCACTGACCGCGGTGCTTCATTTTGCTTAAGTTTGATTAGAAATTCGCTGCCGCGGTCCGCGAAGTCAGTCCAGTGTGTCCTTCTCAAAGCATGATTAGACTCTCGCGGCCACGGTCGATTTTTCGCGGTCCGCGAAGTCTGTCGAGTGTGTCTTGTCTCATTCCAATATGCTTAAACTTCAGTGACTACTCAAGTGTCTGCACATCAATGTTCAGGAAACTAACCATGTTCACTTATGTGTACTTTCCAGGCAATGGTACTATCTCGTGGAGGAGGTCGCAAAAACATGGGTAGAGGAGAAACTCAAAGGGGGAGAGGCCCCGGGGCACCAAGGAAACCTTCAAAAGTTACATTGCCTCAGTCATCACGACGGCCCAGTCGGGTTACAGACTCTCCTCCTTCACCATCAGGAAGTGAATATGCTCCATCAGAGGAGGCCTCATCACAGTCATCCCCAATTGACCCGGTCTCATCTCTCCCGGCCCCAGCACGAGCAGTGTCTCCAGCCAAATCCGCCTCCAGTGAACACTCATATTCTACTTCCCCTATAACTTCCTTATCTGGGGAGAATTCAAGTGACAGTAAAAGGGATGCACAGGTGGTTGAAGGGGCAGAGCGCACTAGGAACCCGGATGTGTGGAAGGATCATATTTTAAGTGAGAAAGCTTTCCACAGATTCAGGGAGTTGTGGACTGCACGATCTCTTATCCCGGAGCGCACTTTCTCAATGAAAGATTTATGCACATACAAACCCAATGTGAGGAAGCAAATCCGAGACAGGAAAGGATGGTCCTATTTCACTGAGCATCTTTCGGAGGCCAATGAGCATATAGTGAAGGAGTTCTACACCAATTTTCTTTTTTTGGAAAAGGACTCAAAGGCATCCAAAGTTAGCAATCTCAGTGTGCCTTTTGACGGACCTTCACTAAATGACTATTTGTAGATGGATGATGTGGATGATTCATTATACCGTGAAAAACTTCCCGAAAAGGATGCTGCAAGAAATTGGTTGGCTTTGCACTTGTCCAAGCCCGGGGACACCCCGGAGTGGTTAATGGCTGGAAAGACTATCACCAGGAGGACCCTAAACTTCGAAGCTAAAGGATGGGAGACTTTTGTATGTAGCAGGCTAGACCCGACTTATCATGACCGGACGCTCCCTCTCAGTAGGGATGTATTAATAGCATCTATCATGGCTGGATACCCATCAATGTGGGGAGTGTGATGTCTGAGGTCATTAGCCGAGTGGTCAACACAGGTGATACTTCTTACCCTTATCCTCATTACCTGACCATGTATTGTGAAGATCAGGAAGTGACTATGAAGCGCTTTGACACCAAAGTCAAGCCCAAAGCACCTTTCTCCTGGTATGACTTGAAAGATGAGGATAACCCCAAAAAGAAGTCAAAGGGAAAGTCGGTTGCCTCCACTAGCCAGTCTAAAGAGCCAGTGGTGGTGGCGGAACCCTCACTTGCCCAGCCTGCCATTCCAGAGGAGGCTCCAGGCCCATCTTCCTCCACAGCTATAGATATCCCCTCCACCAAATCCTATCCCATGATTGCTCAACGGCTGAACATGATTCTCACTAGCCTCACCAACTGGATGCAGTCAACTACTACAAAGTTGACTACAATTTCTACAGCTGTGGCAGCCCCAGTTACTCCTCTCCCACCACAGGTCCCGCGGTCCATTGAGGACACTCTGAAAGAAATTTTGGAAAATCAGAAGAAAATCCTGGACGCAGTGGGTGCACATGAGAGTGCATTGGCAAAGATGGCCAAAGAAACAAAGAAGCTGAGGAAGACCAGGGCGTCAAAGGAGGAGGTGGCGAAGCTGAGAAAGGAGGTCGACAAGCTAGCAGGCGATCAGATTCCTTTGGAGATGCTACTAGTAGACCCCCACAGAGCCCCAACCAGAGCAGTAGCCATTGCCTCAGTCAGTGCAGGAGGAGGAGCCGGTGAGGCCACTGAAGAAGAGGAAGGTCATGCCCCGTGCCCAGAACATTAGGCTTGTACTGGAAGACCCCCCCCCCCTCCACAGAGCACACTCAGGCTCAGAGCCAGGAGGCCTAGCCCACCAGAGCTCCATCACAGGCTATACCAGATCCAGCTCCTACAATTTCCCCATCTCAGGCAGTTCCTTCCTCATCTCAGGCAGTTTCTACACCATCTGAGACAGAGCATCAGGGACCACAGCAGGCCGGGGGCCAATAGGCAGTTTTCTTTATTCTCTCTCTCTCCCATATTTTGCGCACTATTTTTACTTTATAGCATTGAGTACAATGCTTTTATTTAGTTGGGGGAGTGGCCCTACATGCTTTTTATGTTGGCTACATCGGATTGTATAATGAAAACAACTTTTTATTTCTTTTTCTTTACGTTATTTCCTTTTTTGGTATGTATAAGATAACTATCCATTGTAAATATTCATCCCTTATGTAGATTCATCTAATTCCGCTATTGTACATATTCATTCCATCCCACGCACTTTACTTTATTTTACGCATTTCTTTTTTATTTTATAGCTTCTTACTTTTCTTTCATAGCTTCTTGTTTGGTTTTCTTGTGAGCAATAAGCCTTTGGTTTTCTTAACACCACAGTTCTTTTCAAAGGTGGAACTTGTGTGAACCGGGTGGCTCTTCCCAAGGATGGATGGTGTGACAATCTTCTTAAGGGTTTGAGTGTATTTTTCCTTTTCTTGTTGTTTTGTTTTTCAATAACGGTGCCTCAAGCAAAGATTTACTTGGGCCTAACACAGTTTCCTTTGATCCCATGGTCAAAGACAAACCGTTGTGTTGAGGATGGTGATAGTGATGATCTTGGGACTCTTGTGTTGGCCGATAATCATTGGGTGGTTCTTCGGGACCATTTTTGTTACTCAAAGCGCGAATAAGGTCGTTATGGGCCCTCGACTCGGTTTCTGTAACAATCCTTTAGCTGTGAATAGTGAGATATTCGTAATTTCAAGTCCAAGTACCGTGCACCTAGTCTAGAACTTGCCCTGAGTGTTGTCTAGGCGAAATTCTAGGTGTAACTTGACTTGAGAAGTAACTATAGGCTTTCCTTGGCTTGAACAAAGAATTGAACACTTCCATGACCTTCCAAGAGAAATATTCCCTAGTCAACCCTTTTGAGCCTTAAGCCTTTTCTTTGTACCCAAGTTACAATCCTTTAACCATTCTTTTACCCTCTCTTGGCACCCGATCTTTCCTTGGCGCTAGGCAAGCATAATTTTGGGGGAGAGACGAGAGATGTGATGACATGAAAAAGAAGGCACAAAAGAAAGAAACAAAGAAAGAGAAGACAAAAGGCAATGAAAAAGAATGAAAAGAAAATAATGAACAAAAAAGAAGAAATAAAGGGAATTGATGAAAAAGTAATGCCAAAGGTTTGGATAGCATAAGAAGAAAATAAAGGAAATTGATGAAAAAGTGTCTCTCCAACCCTACAAAAGATAAAAAGACTCAAAGAGTCAAGAAAATGTGAGAGCAACAAAAAAATGAAGTGCTTAAGGAAAGATAAAACTCACTCTAACCAAATACGTCCTACCCTTGACCAAAAGCCTTCATCATGACTCCACAAAAGCCCTATATGATCTCAGGTCGAGTGAAGCCTACATTAGCAGTGATTTGCACAAAGGGCAAGCCTATGGTACTTTGAGCCGAACTTGGGACTCTTTCCTTGATGAGAGATGAGCGATTCACCATATTCCTCGTTCTGAGTGTCATTATTCTGAAAGGTGAGATGCTTAGGGAAAGTTACAGAATAAGAGTCTGGGATACACACTGACCAAGGTAATAGTTAGAAGTTCACTGATGAGTTGGACTGACCCTTGAAGCTCTTGTATCGCACTTGAAATTCTGGTTTTGAAAGTTCAATCATTGTCAATGATTCATTCGCATCAGGGGCTATGGTTAGTTCTAATTGAAGCTACTCGAGGTCACCAATAGTACAACCAAATTTTTGTGAAATCTCTCATAGGGGTGGGGCTTATTTTGTTTTGCTTGAGGACAAGCAAAAGTTTAAGTTTGGGGGAGTTGATAACTTGGCTTTTTGCCTCGTTTTCCGTTCCCTTATACATGAATTTTGGATACAATTTTACACAAAATAGCCCCGAAAGCTTATACGTTGTGCTTGTTGCAGGATTGAACTAGAAATGAAGGCATTCGGTCTAAAATCTGCTCAAAATAGGAGTGAATCCGGCACAAGGAGCAAAACCAACAAAGTTGCTCAAGACAACAAGGCCACCGCGGCTGTGGTCGTGTTTTCGCGGACCGCGATGCTTTTACAGTAAGTCAGAAATTCAAGTCATCAGCCACCGTGGCCGCGGTCAAAGTTTTGCGGACCGCGGTGGAGTTCCAGTGAGACCCAAAAAATTGCAAGTCCCACCGCGGCCGCGGTCGATGTTTCGCGGACCGCGGTGGAGTTCGAGTGAGGTCCTAACGTTTTCACGGACTGCGGTCGTGTTTTTCCGGTCCGCGGTGGTACTTTAGGGGTATTTTTATCCGAAAATTTGGCAGACTATAAATAGACTATTTTGTAATTATTTATAGGAGGGGAAGATATCAGCTGTTTTTCATAGTAGAGAGCTCGTGAATATTTTAGGGTTTTTATTTCTTTAGCTTTATTCTTTCATTTTTAACATTGAAAACTTCAATTTCATTAATAGGAATCAATTAAATGAGTTATTCTTTTTTCTATCATTGTTCTCATCTTTGATTATGAGTAGCTAGACCCATTAGCTAGGGTTGTGGCTCAACCCTAGTGTGGGTATATAATGGGGTTTTGAAATTAAGGTTGGGAAATTAATGGATGTTGGGTATTTAGGTTATTTCAAGGTTTTTATTGCTATAATTAGTGGTTGCAAACACGAATTAACATTTTCATGACTTGGGTCTTTCTTGAGAAAGAATACTTGAGTCTAGAAATTAGTCTAATAGGAAATTAAGGCATTATCAAGAGATTGGTAGTCCCAATCAAAGGGGTTCGCCGCGGTCGACCGCGGTAGGTCATGCGTCTTTTGTTTCCCAACCCTCCCATTCACCGTGGCCGCGGTCGACCGCGGCGAACCCCAGCATGCCTAGGTAAGTTTAATGTTCGGTAAAAAAAATAATTATTTTTTTATTTCTATTTCTTTTCTTCTTTTTCATTCTTCTTATTACCCACCCATTCCCCAACCCTAACTTAATAAAAAAAAAAACCCTTCCCCCCCTCTTCTTCCCCAATGTACTCCTCCCCCATTCTCTCATTCTCCTACCTCAAACTCACCACTCTTTTCCCTCATCTCCACCATCCGCAATCACCAGGTTTCTCTATCTTCCTCTCTTCAAGTAAGTCTACTAACTCCCTTCTCTCTTAATTTCTTTTCTTTGTGTTCTTTTATTTTGTATAATATATATGTTAATGGTAGTTCTCCACCATATCTAGGTAAAACCATTTGTTTTTCTTTTGTAAATTAACTTAGCGTGGCTTGGTGGTAAGATTTGGTGTTGTTGGGTGAAAATCATGTTAGTGGGTTGATGATTAGTTGAAGATTGTGGTTGACATTGGGAAGGGTTTGTACCACTATGGGCTAACATATGCATATCTAGATCTCTGCACACCATGCGTTTAAAAAATTGCTACATTGAGCTAAAAATTGGTAATGTGACCATCATGGTGGTGCAGTTTGAGTAACCACCTGGCGGTTACACAAATTGAACCCTCTCTGACAATAAACCTTGTTGTGTCAGGTACCATGTCTCAATCCAGGAAACGCAGAACCCAGGCTAGTACTAGCCAGTTTGACTCTACTCGGTTTGTCTCAAAGTCTGTTGAGGAAAGATTTGAAGCAAAGTCAGCCCGAAAGATGGTGCATGAAGTACCTATTGACAGGGCCGCCCTGCAGAGTGAATACCCAGAGATGTTCCATGAATTGAGGAGATGCCAGTTGGACGTCTTCTTTGAGGAACCGGAGGAGGTGAATATTTTGATGGTCCGGGGATTCTATGCGAATTACCCGAAACACGCCAACCGGGTAGTCACAGTTAGAAGAACATGGGTAAATTCTTCTCTTGAATCAATACGCCGAGCATATCGGCTGCCGGTCTTCTCAGGAGCGGAGGATTACTAACAAACCTACCAGACACCACCTGTCACTTGGAACCTCATTGTTCAGTCAATATGTTTGGGAGGGGAGCCCATATGGATAAATCATGGCATCACTCTGAACACCCAATATCTCACTTGGGAAACTAAATGCTAGCTCACCATCATCTGTAGCCGACTGCTGCCCTCCAACAACACTACTGATGTAAATGCACCTCGTGCAGTGGCAGTTTGGTGTTTAACCGTCATGACCTCGATGTGGCCAGGCTAATCCACGATGAAATGTTCATCATATCTCCTGAGATAGTCAAAGGGTTCTACTCCCCTTCACTCGTCACCAGGCTGTGCCGTGCCGCAAATATCCCCGAGAATCGTTTCATAGATGGGAAGCTCGCAAAGAAGGCCCATTTCAAGTCTAGAAAAATCCTAGTGGGAAAGGAGTAGCCCGTACCTATTGTTGTGGATGATGAGGACGATGTGGTTCTTGATGCCGTCCCACCAATGACACCTTATGATGAGGCGGTCCCATCTCGGCCTCGACGAAGCACCCGCATGTCTACCTTGGAGCAAGATGTTGTTGGCTTACGTACCTCAGAGGATAACCTGAATGACAGAGTTGACACTCTAGCCACTCAGAATGCTAAGTCCGAGAAAAAGATAATGGCCTGGCTCCGAGCGTTAGGGGGCGCCTGTCGACTCGACCTGGCCACCGTCTTTGATGAAGACTGAAAACCAGGGAAGTCTCCTTACGTCACTGTGTATTATTCTGTTGCCATAGGGGAATGTCAATTCTTTAATTGTGGGGTGGGGGATACTGTTTGTTGTTGTATATATATAATTGCTGGTAGGTTGATTGGTTTGTTGATATTTGAATTTTTTTAATTTATTTGAATATATATTGATTAGTGATGACTTGGCCCGAAGACGGACACCTTTCGATAGGTCTGTTCAGGGTTTTGAGTCGAAAAAAAATAAATATATATATATATATATATATATATACCCAAAACTCCTCCCGATGATGGACCTGCTTCATGAGGGAAGTGAGTCTAGAGAAAAAACAAAATGATTTTTCTTTGTTAGTTAGTGTATCAACCCCTTGATTTTTCTTTATACCATGGTTCTTTTCCAAGGGTTTTCACTTGAACCGGGTGTAGTTAGTTTTTTTTAGTTTAGGAGTATTAGGCGAGATAAGAATAGGGCCCTTAACTCTATGATACCCTGAATAAGGATTACGTTAGTGGGACACTTAGGCTCTTTAGTCGACTCTAACAAGGCCTTAAATTGTGTGTCCCTGAATGACTCAAATGCTTTAAGTAGAGTGTCTGATGATCCTAACTGAAGTAAGTCATGTGCCATGTGTGAGTGAGATTTTGTGTATTCTGTGCTAACAGTCAATGCCTAGAACTTGCCCTGTGTCTGTACAAAGCGAAATGGTAGTCTTATTTGGTCTGGAAAGTGATATAGGCATTCTTTGCTTAACCTTTCTGTATATGTTTGTCCCACCTAATGGTACATATCTTAGTCAACCCCGTTGCGCCTATAAGTCTGTTTTCCTTGGCAACCACATGACAAGCCTGACCCAAGTTTAAATAGCCTATATTGTTGAACCCTATCACCTCTTAGAAGCACTCGAAGTGTAATGGATATGAAAAGAAACATAAGTGTGGGGTGGTTGACTGGGGATGTAAGTGAAATTAAGGAAGCATGAAAAAATACATTGTTTGATAAGCAATACTATAGGCCACCAAAAAAAAGGTATCAAATTGGTGGTGGCTATTAAAAAAAAGTGCTTAAAAGAATAAGGGGTTAACACAATAATGTCATGGTGGAATGAAAGCTTGACAAAATCAAGAGCTTAAAAGTACCCAATATAGTGAAGTGCTTAGGGAGGTGCATTCACTATACCCATATGTATCATACCCATCTCGCAGCCAACATTACAACCAAATAAAGTCCTATTTGATTCTAGACCGAACAAGCTCGATTAGTCGAGTATTACACTACGGGCGAGCCTATGGTGTGTTATTTGTGGCATAAGAATTTGTTTCTGAGGGTGAGTGAAATGTCGTATTCAAGTTCCTCAGTGTGTGATTGGTAAATAATATAAGTCTCTTTTGTAGTGAGTAGGCACATGATTTATGAAGGGAAAGTAAGTCTGGACCTCTGACTGAGAGTAGGAGAGCCGGTTAGGGGTGTTGCTTGGCAATAAAGGAGTCCACTCTCGAGGCTAGTATGTCGCGCTGAAGTAGCCTACATGTGTGAAGTCTTCTGGGTATAGAGAGTAGGGAAGGTATCCTATGATGATTAGGCATGTTGAGTGTGGTTGTGTTTCTCGAGGACGAGCAGCAGTTTAAGTGTGGGGTGTTGATAGTAGGATATATAGACGCTATTTACACCTTAATGAATCATACTTTAGTGTTGTTTTAAGTGCAAAAATGATGAAAAAATGCTCTAAATAGTGTTTTTATGCTTTGCAGGAAATAATCCATGTTCAGAATATACTTTGGAGCGTTTTGGAGTAAATCGCGGGAGTATCTGGCCAATCAAGAAGAACCCGAGTGAAAAGAAGCAAGAAAAAGGAGAAGAGGGCTGGAGTGGAGCCCACCGCGACCGCGTTCGACCGCGGTGAGAAAAACAATGCAAGGTAGAACTCATGCAAACCACCGCGGTCGCGCCGCATTCTGCCGCGACCGCGGTCGATCCGGAAAAAGCCCAGAAACTGCAGGGACTTAAGTGCAAAAACAGGATAAATTAGCCTAACCCTATTTAAACCTTTCTTATCTAGGGAAAAACTCTCTGAGTTGCTACTTGATTTCATGGATGATTCCGAAGAATAAACCAAAGAGAAGGAACAACTCTCTACAGAATTTGAAATGCTAAAAGCAAAATGCATGAACCTGGAAATCAGACTAAGTGAATCTGAAAAGAAAAATACTGTCTTGTTGAACTAGGTTCATCCACTTGAAACTGAGATTCTAGAACTAAAATCTAAAAACTTAAAGCTAAAGCTACGATCCAGTAAAAAGGTTGTTGATCATTCTCTTATCATGTTAGAATAAAATGTGGGAAAACTAAAAGATAAGATGTATGCCAAGGATGAACAGATAAGACCTCTTAAAGAAGAACTTAGCAAAGTCAAACATGAATCAGATCGAACTTGTAAATGGAATAAATCCTCTGATGCCTTGATATGGCTTCAAGAGAATCATAGTAGCCGGAGAGGGATTGGATTTGGGAGTCAATTTCCCAAGTGGGATCCCAAAAGTAAGTATCTCACTCTCCCTGAGAATAAAATCTGCACCCACTGTGGTAAGACTGGCCACTACAAAATTGAGTGTACTGCAAAAGAGCAAGCCAGTTGAAGAAATGAGAGTTTTGTTAAAAAGAAAAACTGGCTACCAAATTGGGCCAGAAAAATCTTGATTCATCCATTCTCTCATAAAAAAGGACCCAAACTAGTTTGGGTTCTTAAAACTAACCCCTGATTTCTTTTTGTAGGTTCAAGTGAGAGGAGGAATCCAAATTTGGTATTTGGATAGTGGCTGCTCAAAGCATATGACAGGGAATATGGAACAGTTCCTTTCACTTGAAAGCCTCAAAGTAGGAAATGTCTCCTTTGGAAACAGAAAGAATGGTAAATTATTAAGGTTGGTAAGGTAGGTAAGGATGACACACGTTCCATTGAACATGTGTATCTGATAGATGGCTTGAAATATAGCCTGATCAGTGTGTCACAACTGTGGGACAGAGATAACCTGGTTGCCTTTACTTCCACAAAATATTTTGTGATTAAACTGCTTACTTACAAGATTGTTTTGCAGGGAAAAAGAATGAATAACATCTATGTCATAGACTTGTCCACACTGTTTGAAAATGAACTCACTTGCCTAAGTGTGTTGGATAGTGATCCCCTCCTGTGGCACAAAAGACTTGGTCACGCAAGTTTAAATCAGCTAAACAAACTAGTCTCTAAAGACTTAGTGGTAGGTCTTCCTAACATTAAGTTCAAGGAAGACAAAGTTTTTGAGGCATGTGCAAGGGGAAGCAGGCAAGGTCTTCTTTCAAAAGTAGGAAAATGGTCAGTACCACCAGGACGTTGGAACTGGTTCATATGGACCTATGTGGTCCTACGAGAACTCGGAGCAGAGGTGGTAAGAAATATGTAATGGTGCTAGTTGATGACTATTCAAGGTTCACTTGGACCTTATTTCTGACATCTAAAGATGAAGAATTTGATATGTTCACCTCATTCGTTAAGAAAACTCAAAATCAGTTAGGAAATCAACTAGCATCAATAAGATCTGATCATGGTACTGAATTTGAGAATACAAAGTTGCTGAGTTCTGTGATGAACATGGTATCAATCACAATTTTTCTATCTCTAGAACCCCACAGCAAAATGGGGTTGTTGAAAGAAAAAATAGAACTCTTGAAGATATGGAAAAAACCATGCTTCTTTCTAGCAAACTACCTCATAGCTTCTAGGCAGAAGCAATAAACACTGCATGCTACATAACAAATAGATTCTTGACCAGGCCTCTGGTAGAGAAAACTCCTTATGAATTACTTAAAGGGAGAAAGCCCAACATATCCCACCTTAGGGATTTCGTATGCAAGTGCTTTGTGCACAATAATGTCAAAGATTCCCTAGGAAAATTTGATCCCAAAAGTGATGAGGGATTATTCTTGGGATATTCATCACATAACAAAGCTTATAAAGTGTATAATAAAAGAACTATGTGTGTAGAAGAAAGTGTACATGTTGTCTTTGATGAAACTAACACTCTTGCTGAGAGACAGGAACCAGAAGATGAGGAGCTTGAACTGGTGAGAAGCAGTGAAAACATTGAAGCAAACATGGAAGATGGAACAGGTGATAGACTAGGTCCAACTACCCTAAGCAACATGACAGGGGGAACTCAACATGTGAACCTTGGCCCTGATCCTGTTCCACAACAACAAGACACCATGGAACTATCTAGAAGTGAACAGTTGGTTCTCAAACCACACAGATATCAGAGTTCTCACCCTCTTGAGAANATCTGGAATTAAAACAAGATCCTCTTTGAAAAATCTGTGTTTGTTTGATGCCTTTATCTCCTTATTGAACCTAAGAACATTGGTGAAGCCCTACAGGATGCTGACTGGGTAAATGCCATGCAAGAAGATCTGAATCAATTTGAAAGAAGTCAAGTGTGGCACTTGGTACCCAGACCACTAGACAGATTAGTGATTGGCACAAAGTGGGTCTTCAGGAACAAGCTTGATGAGGATGGAACTGTTACAAGAAACAAGGCTAGACTGGTTGTTCAAGGATACAGTCAAGAAGTGGGAATTGACTATGATGAGACCTTTGCTCCTATGGCAAGACTGGAGGCAATCAAACTTCTTATAGGATTTGCTGCACACATGGAATTCACTCTCCATCAGATGGATGTTAAGAGTGCCTTCCTCAATGGCTATCTGAAGGAAGATGTATTTGTCAAACAGCCTCCAGGTTTTGAAAGCAAGGAGTCACCTGACCATGTATACAAACTTGACAAGGCTCTTTATGGTCTCAAACAAGCACCAAGAGCATGGTATGAGCGTATGTCAAAATTCCTACTAGGACATGGATACAAACGAGGTAAAATTGACAGCACCTTGTTCCTAAAGGAAAACGGTAAAGAACTCCTGGTTGTGCAAATATATGTGGATAATATCATATTTGGGGCAAATTTTGAAAAATTGAGTAAGGAGTTTGCTATACTTATGGGGAGTGAGTTTGAGATGAGTATGATGGGTGAGCTAAACTTCTTATTAGGCTTGCAAATCAAGCAAAATTCAAATGGAACAATGATCCATCAACAAAAGTATGTGAAAGAATTGCTCAAGAAATTTAAAATGGAAGACTCAAAGGAAATAGACACCCCCATAGCCACAACTACAAAATTAGATGTGGATGAACCTGGTTCATCCGTTGATCAGAAGCTATACAGAGGGATGATTGGGTCTCTATTATATCTCACTGCCAGCAGACCTGATATTTTGTTCAGTGTAGGAGTGTGTGCTAGGTTTCAGGCAAATCCGAAGGAGTCCCACCTAACTGCAGTGAAGAGAATTTTGAGATATCTAAAAGGCACCACTGATTTGTGCCTTTGGTATCCTAAAGGTAGTAATTTCGACCTTGTAGGATATGCTGATGCTGATTATGCAGGTTTCCTGGTTGACAGGAAAAGTACTTCAGGCATGGCTCACTTTTTGGGCTCCTGCCTTGTGTCTTGGGCCACCAAGAAACAAAATTTAGTAGCCTTTTCTACTGCTGAGGCTGAATATGTGGCTGCAGCCTCATGCTGTGCTCAATTGCTATGGATCAAGCAACAACTCATGGACTTTGGTATAGAGGTTGGATGCATTCCTATTTTCTGTGACAACACTAGTGCAATAATTATGATGAAGAACCCGGCTCATCATAAAAGAACTAATCACATAGATTTTAGACACCATTTTCTAAGGGATAACTATGAAAAAAGAATGATATCAATCGAATTTTGTGCTACTGACCAATAAATTGCAGATATCTTTACTAAAGCATAAAGTAGGGAGCATTTTGAAAGAAACAGGCTTGAATTAGGGATGATTAAGATCACTTAATTGAAAAAAAAATTGAAAGAAAAGAATGGGAAAAAAAATGTTTGGATAGAAACACTAACATAGATAATCAACCAAACTAATCATTGCTCAGCATCATGACTTTACTGTCATACTCTCTTGACATGTATTAATATGATTCCCTGGTTGCTAATGATGTTTTTCTATCTTTGTAAATTGAGGCAAATTAAAGACTTTAACACGATGAACCTGGTTCATCCCTGCTGGTTCATCTGACTGACAAGGTACGTGCTCATCTCCATACAATTATTGAATTAATTACAGTCACACATGAGCAGGACTCTATCTATATTTGTTTCATTTCAAATTCTTTGTTCTTATCCCTAAATGAACCCATTCAAAGAAGTCCCATCAGTACTCAATTAGCCTAGATTTAGGAAATTCTTAACTGTCTAATCAGTGACACTCCTACATCTATTAGACTCCCACTTGAGTAAATGTTTTGCTCGTTGTATAATTAATAGCCACATCTTATAAAAGGGCCATCATTACTTCCCCTCTTCATAACATAATAAGTCAAACCAAGTTCATTATTCTTCTAACCAAAACTGATCGTCTCTTTACTTCCAAAATTTATAACAATGTCTTTACCACCCCCTGCTTCATCTTCCTACACAAACTCTGATCATGGGGAAGAAATTCCTAATTCTCCTTCAGTTTACAGTTCACATTCACCAAACAGATCTTCATCTCCCCAAAACCCTCCAGTTCTTAAACCCACTCCTGAACCCACACCTAACCCTACTCCAGCCCCCAAGCCACGAAGAGTAAAAGTTTTGGCCAGAATATCAGTTGCTTCTGGATCTCGTGCAAGATTCTTGGAGGAAATTCTTAAAGCCAGCGAGGTTCATGTGTTTGAATCTTCAAGTGAATCCTTCAAATCTGCTAATGAGGATGAAGCACCAGGTTCATCCAGTTCTGAGAAAGGTAATCTTGAAGTTGAATCTGAAACTGCTACTACTGAAAATAGGTTTGTGTTGGATGGGTCAGTTGTTGATGTAGAAGTGCCAAATAGGCAAAGAAAACTGGGGAAAAATCTTGAGAGAGAGGGAGAAGGAGGTTTTGTAAGGGTGTCTGGGGAGGACGGTGCCACGTTGGATATTTGTGACCCCACTCCTGTGATTAATGAAGAAGGAGTCACAGATTTAGGGGGAAGTATTGCTGGGGAAGCAGCAGCAGGTTTAGAGAGCCAACAAAAATAACAGATGAATCTGGTTCATCTGTCGAGGAAACATTGGCTGAGATACTGAGGAAGCTGGGGGAGTCCTACAATCCCAAGAGGAAAAGAACTTCAAAATCAAAGAAGGCTACTACCCCAAAGAAAACAAAAGTTTCAATATATGTTGATGTTTCTGCACCAAAGGTTCGTGCTACAAGAAGTGTTGTTCGACAAGGAGAAGAGGAGTTAGAAAGGGCTCTGAGAGAGAGCAAGAAAAAGAAAGCTGCCAAGGGAAAGGCAAAGTTAGGAGAACATATTGAGGCTGTTAATCTTGATGATAAGACGATAGACCTGGTCCATCATGAGGAGCAACCGACTCCAGTTTTGGTTGAGACACCCAAGCCCAAGAAGGCTAAAGCTTCGTCAAAGAAGTCAGCTCCTGTGTCTGTCACACCCTCAAGCACTACTAAAAGGACCAGGTCCAAGGCCAAGAAAGTAAAAGTTGTTGAAGAAGAAAGTGAATGGAGTGGAGGAGAAGAGGAAATATCTGGTGAGCAATCTGACAAACCATGTTTGGCAAGCATACTATTCTTAAAGGAAAGCTGGTGAGAGATTTGGAAGAATCAAGAATGATCTTTTTGTTGAATGCACTGGATGTGCAGGGATGAAAAGACTTAGTCCTTCACCTGGAAGGAAGGTTGGCAAGGAATTAACTGGTGGAGTTTATGGCCAATGCAAGTGTGAAGGATGGCAGGGTAACCTCCAAGTCAAGGGGATTCAGATCACATTTGATGCAAAGGAGCTGAGAGAGATTATGAGTATCCCTGCTGAGGGCTATGATGATTACACTAGGCAAAGATGGCCCAGTCTCGATGGAATGGCCTCAGCTCTCAACATCACCAGATTCTTTTGTGAAAATGAGAAGGAACTTGAGCCAAGGCCAGTGTTCAAAAGTGAAATGAAGCCCCAGAACAAGCTACTCTTCGAATTTGTGATCAAGTTTCTGCTGCCAAGACAAGAGCGTAGGCACATCGCCAGTTACATGGACTTAACACTTATGGAGTGCATGTACAGGGGAAAGCAGATTAACTGGCCATCTTTATCATTCAGCTCTTGGACAGAGTTGTAAATGGAACCAAAGCACACGCTATCCCTTATGGCTTTATTCTGACAGCCGTGCTTGCCCACTTTGAGGTTCCTGTGAAGAAAGATGAGATGGCTATTGCTAAGGATTATTTTGGGAAGAACACTTTGTTGACTTGTGATTATATTATCAATGTTACTGAGGATGAACCTGGTTTATCTAGGAAATAGCCAGTCAATAGCAAAGACAGGTCATTGGTGCAGGAAGGAGAGATAAAGGATGCGGAGATCCTTCGATTGAATTCTCACCTTCATGAGGTTGAAGCTGAGCGGGATGCTCTCAGATCTGAACTAGCCAAGGAGAAGGAGAAAAATGAAGGTGTTCTTCAACAAATGCTTTCTCTCCTTCAAGCAAAGACCCCAACCTAATCTGCCCCTTCCCAACCTTAGGAATTCCAGAGCTACCAAAACCCCTCTTTGCCCAGTTGTTCTGTTTCTGTTTTTGTTATTTTTGCTCATGGTAGTGACTGCTTTAATTTTTTTTATGGTGCTTGAATTGCGTACTAATCAATGAATTCTGCTATTTTTTTTTATTGACTTGTCTCATTTTCTTAGATATCTTACATTTATTGGTTTCTTTTGATGATTAATCATGTTTGCACCTGCAGTTGCCTCAATGGCCATGAGTAATTGTTAACAACTCTAGTAAGTTTATCATTTTTCAGCTTTTCGATGATGTCAAAAGGGGGAAGATATGTGCTTTTTCAAAATTTCAAAGTTGTGATATTTATAACCAAATGAACCTGGTCTCTCCATGATAAACGCTTAAAACCATACAGAGTGTTTGAAGTTTATACAGGGTTGAGCACAGAGTTTGTCATCATCAAAAAGGAAGAATTTGTTGACCCAAGTCACTGCATGGTTTTGAAGATTGACAAATGCCTACCCAGTTGAACCAGGTCCATCAGGGCAAACATCCCGAACGAACCAATTGGTACAAGAACCGTACATGCACAGGAGATAAACGTGATCTGTGAATTATCCATGAACTAAGATGTTGTCTCCTAATGCGAAAAGGTTGCAAATTGATAAGGGGTTAGTGTTCGAGTTCTGCAAGGACACAAATAAAGGAAGGAAGTTGAGATAAACACAAACTCTTCCACCAAGGAAGAGTTGCATCAGAACTAAACAAGAACATCTTAATTTCTAGTGCTATATAATGTTGAAGTATTCCTACTGAAGAATAATTCGCACAAAGACAGAATTGAAGCAAGAATTGAAGGCAAAATTACTAGAGAAATTTTACAAGCAGAATCCTTGTGCGATACAAAGGCTACTGACCAGCTAGAAGAACCAGTTCCATCTGTTTGTCTTTCGAGTCTAGTTGGTTGTAGTAGGTGATTTAATATTGTATCTTTCAGCTTTATTAGAAGCAATTTTAATAGGTACACATTGTTCAAGTTAGAGTTAACTTGAAGCTTGCCGCAATTAGCTAGAGGCTAGGCTGCTACAAAGGGATTAGAGTTAGTCCTTAGGTTTACAAAAGAGTTTATTTTGTAAATGTTGTTTGGCTCAGAGTTGTAGTGAAGAGTTTGGGAAAATCCTACTGAGGAGTAGGTCGTTGCTTTTTCACCTTTTGAGCCAGGTGTTTCCTACGTAAATATCTCTGTGTTTTTACTTTACTGTATTTATTATTCCGCACCAGTAGAAGTTGGAACACCAAGAAAAACCAGGTTCTTCTATTAAGACAGCACTCCAAAAATTGGACACCACACAAATCACCCCCCCCCCCTTCTTGTGTGGTATTGAAGTATAAAACATCAGCTAATCATGGGATTTCTATACTATATAAATGGGAGTTCTAATCATTTGTAACACACATCATTCGCACATATTAAAGCAATATAACTCTCTCTCTATCTCTCTCTCTATCTTATACTCTCTTGCTCATCAGTTTTATTTTTTGCTTCATTATTTTAGTATCAGTCAGTTCGAGGGCAATCTAGCTCGAGGACTGAATTGCATTTCAACACTGGTTTGCTTTACTTTATTGTTAATCTTTGATATTAATATTCACATTTATCAATTGGTAGGTGAAATCATGTGTCCTTAAAGCCACATTATAAGTTTAATTTTTATCCGATTTTAAGGGTAAACAGTTCGGCGCTCACCGTGGGTCTAAGGATAATAGTGTTTGCCTAGTACTAATTCTCATAACACACATTAATTTACGCTTGTTCTTGTAAGTGTTTTTGTTTTCAGGATAAACATGTCAAACTCACAAGCAGCATCCACACATGGTGACAACATCCTTAGATTTCATGGGAAAAACGATAATATAGCCGCCTCAGGGATTGAGGTGCCTCAGGCTGACCTCGAGGGATTACCAATTGCAAATCACGTTGATGTCAGTTCACATATCGCCCTAAATGCAAATCTGGGCGTTGATCCCGAACGTAGCATACACAGGGAAGGTCGATCAGGTGGTCGAGGTACACAGGGGGGAGATGACAGTGGAGTCAGCCTCCAATTGATATTTGGAATGCTACAGGCTCAACAAGCCGCTATAGCACAACTACAAAATCAGCACCAAGTGGGATCGAACCCGAACCCTCACCAGAAGCCGTTCACAAGGACGAACTTGTACTAGAGAGATCGAACTCTAATGAATCGGGGACTGACCCCTCCAATATGAATATGCCCGAGGAGATCACTAAACGGATTGAATTAGGAGAAAAGAAAATCAGGCGAATGAAAAAAAAGTAGAAACATACAACTCTCGGGTTGACCAAATACCGGGGACACCACCGATTCTAAAAGGTTTGGGTTCTAAGAAGTTCGTGCAGAAGCCTTTCCCTCCAAGTGCGACTTCGAAGCCCATTCTGAAGAAATTCTGCATGCCAGAATTTCCCAAGTACAATGGGACCACCGACCCTAATGAGCATGTCCCTTCTTATACATGCGTAATAAAGGGGAATGACTTAGAAGATAATGAGATTGAATTCGTTCTACTGAAGAAATTTGGAGAAACACTATCGAAAGGGGCGATGATATGGTATCACAACTTGACACCCAATTCTATAATTCCTTCTCCATGCTTGTAGATTCCTTCGTGAAAGCACACACCAGAGCAATAAAGGTTGCGACTAGGAAGTCGGACCTCTTCAAAGTGAAACAAAAAGACAACAAAATATTGAGGGAATTCGTATCTCGATTCCATATGGAACGCATGGACCTACCCCCGGTCACAAATGATTTAGCTGTTCAAGCCTTCACTCAAGGTTTGAATGAGCAAAGTTTGGTAGCATCACGGTAGCTAAAGCAGATTGAACATCCAGTGATGACCTGGGCCGATGTGCATAATCGATACCAGTCAAATACTAGGGTCGAGGATAATCAATTGGGGAGCCCTTCCGGTTTCGTTTATCCAAACAGGCCCGTCGGCAGAATTCAAAGGGACATCGATAAAGAACCCTGATCGAACAGAGATCGGTATCAACCATACAACGCAGATCGTAGAAACAGTGACCTAGGACGTAATCCCATTCGAAATAATCAAAGGAATTATCGAGGACAGATCTCTCGAGGGATCATGAGTAAAAATGGATTCGATAAACACGTTGAGCCCACAGAAGCACCACGACTATCAGAATACAACTTCAGCATCAACGTATCAGATATTATATTAGCCATTGGACGGGTCAAGGATACTAGATGGACCAGACCCATACAGACCAATCCATCTCAAAGGAACCCTAATCAAATATGCAAATACCATGGTACCCATGGTCATAGAACTGAAGACTGCAGACAACTAAGGGAGGAGGTGGCCCGTCTGTTCAACGAGGGTCACCTTCGAGAATTCTTGAGCGATCGAGCTAAAAATAACTTCAAGGACAAGGATGCAAATAGGAAAAACAAATAGGAAGAACCACAACACGTGATTCACATGATCGTTGGTGGGGTCGACATTCCATAAGGGCCCTATTCAAATGCACATCACGAGGGAAAAATGAACTCGAGACTATGTACCGGAAGGCACCTTGTCGTTCAATAACGAGGAAGCAGGGGGGATCTCACAACCCCACAATGATGCATTGGTAATATTTATTCTTATGAATAAAATTTAGGTTAAACGTGTTTTAATTGATCTAGAGAGCTCGGCCAATATTATTCGATCAAAGGCCGGGAGTAGCTCGGCCTACAGGATCAGATCGTTCCCACCGCTCGGGTTCTCAATGGTTTAAACATGGCAAGTGAAACAACTATAGGTTAAATCATCTTATCATGGATCGGATGAGATACAACGCCCTGCCGGGAAGACCCTGGATTCATAACATAAAGAGATCCCCTCAACCCTTCACCAAGTGCTTGGTCCCACCTTGATATGATAGGGATCCCACCAGAGATCACTACCCATCGATTAAGCTTGGACCCAAAGTTCGTCCAGTAAAGCAAAAGAGAAGGCCCCAGTCCGAGGTTAAAAATGCATTCATCAAGGATGAGGTAACCAAACTTCTCAAAATAGGGTCCTTTCGGGAGGTAAAATATCCGGAATGGTTAGCAAACGTAGTCGTAATCCCTAAAAAGGGGAATAAACTTAGAATGTGCATAGACTATAAGGATTTAAATAAAGCATGCCCTAAATATTCCTTTCCTTTGTCGAATATTTATAGCATGATCGATGCCATGGCTGGCCACGATATCCTTAGCTTTCTCGATGCCTACTTCGGGTACAATCAAATACAAATGAACCCAGAGGATCTAGAAAAGACTTCGTTCATCACTAAGTACGACACCTATTGTTATAACGTAATGTCGTTTGGACTAAAAATGTTAGTGCTACTTATCAATGACTAGCAATCGAATGTTCGAAGATCCAATAGGAAAATCAATGGAAGTTTATAGTGATGACATGCTAGTTAAGTCCCTGCGCGCAGAGGACCATTTGAAACATTTGCAGGAGACCTTCGACATACTAACAAAGTACAACATGAAACTCAACTCGGAGAAGTGCGCATTCGGGGTCGGCTCGGGGAAGTTTCTCGGCTTCATGGTATCAAATCGGGGCATCGAGATC
This sequence comes from Nicotiana knightiana, assembly GCA_005239525.1. Classification (NCBI taxonomy): domain Eukaryota; kingdom Viridiplantae; phylum Streptophyta; class Magnoliopsida; order Solanales; family Solanaceae; genus Nicotiana; species Nicotiana knightiana. The sequence goes on from ML419646.1 coordinate 59,919, forward strand.
AACCCCGATAAAATCAAGGTCATCAAAGATATCGTGGTCGTGGATAATGTTAAGGTCGTACAAAGGTTAATAGGGCACATAGCCGCCCTAGGCCGATTCATTTCGAGGTCCTCAGATAGAAGTCACCGGTTCTTCTCATTACTTAAAAAGAATAACAATTTTGCATGGACCCCGGAATGCCAACAAGCATTGGAAGAACTAAAACGACGCCTCTCGAGCCCGCCACTGCTTCATACTCTCAAAGTGGACGGGTATACATAGCAATCTTAAAAATCGCGGTAAGTGGGGTCCTAGTTCGAGAAGAGCAAGGTACATAATTTCTTGTTTACTATGTTAGTCGAACCCTAAGTGAGGCCGGGACCCGATACCCACACTTAGAAAAAATAGCGTTTGCTCTAATAAGCGCCTGTAGGAAATTAAAACCATATTTTCAATGTCACCCAATCTGTGTGGTGACTACCTATCCTCTTCGCAATATTTTGCATAAGCCCGAACTCTCGGGACGATTGGCCAAATGGGCCATCGAGATCAGCGAGTACGATATCGAGTATCAACCCCGAACGACCATAAAGTCTCAAATCTTGACAGACTTCGTGGCCGACTTTACGTCAGTCCTTGTAACCGAGGTCAAAAAGGAACTATTATGAAAATCAGGTACATCATCGGGGGTGTGTTCCCTCTTCACAAACGGCGCTTCGAACGTAAAAGGGTCCGGTCTAGGCATCATTTTGAAGCCACCCACAAGTAATACAATTAGATAGCCTATCAAAACTTCCAAGTTAACTAACAATGAGGCTGAGTATGAGGCCATGATTGTAGGTCTCGAGCTAGCTAAGAGTTTGGGGGCAGAGGTCATCGAGGCCAAATGTGACTCCCTACTTGTGGTAAACCCAATCAACAGAAATTTTGAGGTTTAGGAAGATCGAATACAGAGGTACTTGGAAAAACTGCAGATGGCTCTACATCTATTTAAAGAATGGACCCTGCATTATGTACCTCAAGAGCAAAACAGCAAGGTCGGTGCCCTTTGCAAATTTGGGGTCATCGGTCGAAGATGACGAACTTAGCTCGGATACTGTCGTATAGCTTTCAAAGTCAGTAACTGAAGAAGGTCACGCCGAAATAAACTCCACAATTCTGACCTAGGATTGGAGGAATAAGTATATCGAATACCTAAAGAACGGGAAGCTTCCATCGGATCCTAAGGAATCGAGGGCTCTATGCACGAAGGTCGAATCACATTGGTCGAGGATGGAACGCTGTATAGAAGGACGTACGATGGACCGTTGGAAATATGTTTGGGTCCAGGAGATACCAACTACGTCCTACGGGAAATTTACGAAGGCACTTGCGGAAATCATTTTGGTGTCGAGTCATTGGTTCACAAAGTTGTCAGAGCAGGATACTATTGGGACAATATGGAAAAGGATACAAAAGAGTTTGTTCGAAAGTGCGAAAAATGTCAAAGGTATGCACATATGATTCACCAACCCAGGGAAAAACTCCACTCAGTCTTATCCCCATGGCCGTTCATGAAATGGTGAATGGACATCGTCAGCCTTCTCCCATCGTCCCCAGGTAAAGCTCAAATCGTTTTGTTTATGACAGTCTATTTATCTAAGTGGGTTGAAGCACAAGCATTCAAAAATGTCAGAGAAAATAAATTCATAGACTTCATTTGGGACCACATTATATGTCGATTCAGGATGCATGCCGAGATCGTATGCGACAATGAGAAGAAATTCGTCAGTAGCAAAGTGACAAAATGTCTCAAAGAACATAAGATTAAAAGAATCTTATCAACGCCATATCATCCTAGTGGGAACGGACAAGCCGAATCGACAAACCAGACCATCATTCGAAATATAAAGAAAAGATTGACCGACGCTAAAGAAAAATGGAGACAAATATTGCTCGAGGTTCTTTGGGCGTAGCGTACAACGTCGAAATCTAGTATGGGGGCAACACCATTCTCTTTATTATATGGTGCCGAAGCTCTGATCCCGATCGAAGTCGGGGAACCTAGCCTCAGGTTTCAGCATGCAATGGAAGAGTCAAATCACAAGGCTATGAAAACAAGTATCAAATTACTAGATGAAATACAGGAAGCCTCCCTCGTTCGAATGGCCGCACATAAACAATGGATCGAAAGTGTACTACAACCAAAGAGCCAACCTTCGACACTTTAAAATCAGGGACTTCGTTCTGAGAAAAGTTACCCTTAACAATTGAAATTCGAACGAAGGGAAACTTGGACCAAACTGGGAGGGACCGTATCAGGTCCTCGATATCGTCGTAAAAAGATCCTACAAACTAGGCACGACGAACGACGAGCAATTACCAAACAATTGGAAAATATCACTCCTCAAACGATATTACTGCTAAGGTACGACTTTCTCCATTTTCATTTATACTTTATGTTAACCAAATATTTCATGCCTTAGAATAATTTTCTAATTTACAAGTTCATACTTTTGATATATTATAGAAACAGGCTTAAAGGTCGATCACAACTGAAGTTCAAACAACTAACCCCACACTCGGGGAATGCCGTCCGAAAAATTGACATAATCGAATTGCTAAAGCCTCGAGAACGTAACACCTTAAAAAGGCAACCCTTTATTTTATAGGCCACGGCCACCCCACTCGGGGACTGACACTTCAAACAAGTTCGAAGTGTAACCGGGAAACAAGCCCAAGAGGCAAATCCCAAGCTAAAGGCTACGACCAAACTAACAAGGTTCGGAGACGTACGAATTCCATAGTAATACAGGCCTTCGAATATTTTCACAAAATCGGTTAAGAAGGCTACCCTCGGAAAAATTACAAAAGGTTTGGATAACATCAACCCTCGAAAACCCTAAGGGGTACCGAATTGTTCGAACTCTCGAACAATTTTATTTCATGCTAAGGCATAACGAAACAAAGGGTTTTGGTAACATCAACCCTCAAAAACCCTAATGGGTACATATTTATCTCATGCTAAGGCATAACAAATTTTTATATAATTAACTTTTTTAACCCAAAAAGGGAAAAAAGCCATTATTTTTTAATTCCATATCGGCCTAATTCAAAAGCCTAGGGGACATTTTATTATTGAGTTCGAGATATCATCCACACTCAACTAAAACCTAAGGGTCACCCTACTTCGAGTTTGATCAAGTACTCACTCGATTATAAAGACTACATTAGTCCGACTTCGATCGAATTTCCTAAGTTACGAACTTATGAACAATATCTTCATAAGGAATGAATGAAACAAAATTTTTGCAAGGCAGAAAATGAAATAAAGACAAGTCGGAAAAGAAAGAAATCTCTATACATATATAGGAGAATATTTAAAAGGTCCAATCAGGATCCTACATAAAAGAACAAAAATAAAAAAATCCAAGATTCCTAATTTTCCTCGGGGGAAGCTTCTTATCCATCGGGGTCCCCCCGCGACCCACTCTCACTCCCGGTGCCATAATTATCATCGAAGGAGGCCAGTGCTTTAGCATCGGCTTCGAGCCCTTTGTCCTTTTCTATCTCATCGGTGAAATAGAAACCTCGGGAATGAATATCCTCGAGGGTTTCCCTCCGAGATTGGCACTTGGCGAGTTCGACAACCCATTGTGCTAGAGTTTGAGCGGTCTCGGAAGTCTCTCTTGCTTGGGCTTGAGCAGCTTTAGCATTGGACTGGTAGACGGCCACGATCTCCTCCGCATCGTCCTTGGCCTTTTCGACCTCAGATTTGGCCTTTGCAAGTTGGCGGCCAACCGAGCCTCGAGCTCTTCAATTTTCTTGGCATGTGCCAAGATCTTCTCCGTTATGACCTAGAGCTTACTTTAAGCTGGGCTCGAGCAGCCTCCTTCTCTGAGGCAAGACGGTCCATATTCTATTTCCATCCCAAATTCTCCGCCTACATCTTCTTGACCTATTCACGAAACTGGTCGATTCTCTCGATCTTCTGCTGAACCTGTGAGATTGAAGTGTTAGCCATCATTCCTGAACTGATGCCATGAGCTTCTAAGATTTTTATTACCTGCTCAATCAGGTTAGTCTATTCTTTATGAGCCGTGACCAACTCGGCTCGGAGGTCCTTGATCTCCTCTTTTTTCTGCCCGTTGAGGAGCTTGGGGGAGTTCTTCTCCTCGATAAGCCCTTGAAGATTGGCCTCGCACTGGTTCTGTTCAGCTCGGGATTTTGAAAATGCCTCCTGATGAAGCATTAAGGCCTACATATAAAGAAGAAAAGAAGTTAGACAGGAAGAGTAAAATGAACACACGTGTAATATCGATGAGGGGAGTTAAGACTTACCCGATTCAGAGCTTGTTGTGCCTCATTGAAAAGACTCGATGCCTCGCCCGAATCCTTCCTCGAGTTGTCCAAGTCACTCAGGTTGGTAGCATCTTCGACCCCAGTAAAGTAATCACGGAAAATGTGCTCCTTTCTGTGGCATCCTTCTATGGAGGGGGTCTTCAAGGCGAGATCCTCCTTAATCATCCCCTCTGAGAACGAAGGGAGCGACGGGGACCCTCCAATTTAAATTTCCCTAAGTGGATCACTTGGGGCGTTGTCTCCATCTAGAGGGGCCTCGAGACCAGCCCCTATAGCCTTACCCTCCCTTTGATCACTACGGTAGGAGGCATCTTCGATCTTCGATGACTCGGGGAATTCTCCCAAGTCTTTTTCTATACCCCCCACATCTCAAGGGGGAGTCTTTGCAACCTTCATCGACTCAGCGACCTTTGGGGCCTCGGTGTTCATCTTCACTCGGGCCACCAGCCAAGAATCGTCTTTGTATTCTTCCTCTTCTTCATCTTATTCCCTTAGGCTTCGAACTGATTCTTCGGTCAGAAGGATAATTTTCTTCCTGGGCTTATGAGCCCCTCTCTTCTTGGGCTCTGGATCCTGGGAGGTTGAGGTCATTTTTCTCTTTTTATCCTTTACCGGTTTCGGGACCGAGATCGAAGTCTCCTCCCCACCAGACAGGGTCCTCATGACTGCATCTTTTCCAAGGCCTGTATTAAAGGAAATTTAGCAAGTGGGGGGGGGGGGGGGGGGGGGACATTTTAATGAAATCATCAAACACATGAAAGGGGGCTTACCATGATTTTTGGCTTCCCATCGTCCCTTTGATAAGTCGCGCCATGCGCGTTCACCATACGTGGATGTCGAGACTAGGTCCCTGACCCAACTCTTAAGATCAGGGATGGCAGCTACTACATCGAAAAATAACATCAGTAAGAGAAAGCAGGGAAGCCAAGTAACAAATAGAAGGGGATCGTACTTACGTTTCATATTCCACTTCTCGGGAAATGGCATCTTCTCGGCCGAAATTAGGTTTGAGGTCTTCACCCTGAAGAATCGATCCATCCAGTCTTGGTCCTTAGCCTCGTCTATACTGGAAATGAAAACTTTTGTGGCTCGATGTTGGAGCTTTATAAACCCACCTCGGTAAAGCCGAGGGATGAATTATCTGATAAGATGGTCGAGGGTGACGGAGAGCCCGACGACTTTGCTCGAGAAAAATTAGAGCAATATGAAAATCATTTAGAAAGAGGGGTAAATCTGACCGAGGATCACCTGGTACGTTTTGCAAAAGTCCATGATGATGGGGCCAAAAGGACCCAACGTGAAAGGGTAAGTGTAAACACTCAAGTGCCCTTCCACGTGGGTGGTAATATGCTCCTCTGGGGCCGGAATCACAACCTCTTTGTTTTGCAGTTGCAGTCCTCCTTTACTTTGTCGAGAAAGGTCTTAGTTATCGAGCATATGTATCTCAATATCGGCTCGCAACGATCATGGACCAACGGAGTTTTCTTGGTCTTGAAATAGGAGCTGACAACACGCCCCCCAAGAATACATTCCTCAAGGCGAGGTTCCACCGGCACTTTCCCACCGGCCGGTTGAGAAAATGAAGTGTTTTCTTTTTATGGTATGGTTGACTATTTTCGCGATTTGGTTTGAGTTCGAAGAAAAAAGAAGATAATAGAACTTGGTGTTTTGAGCAGGGGTTAACAACGAAACTTGAAGATTTTGCAGAACGGAGGAACTTAAAAGCTGTAAAATATTTTGGAGATTGGAAGACATTGAAAGTCAAGTTTGAATCAACGAGAAAAATCCCTATTTATGGGTTTCACGACGACGATTCGAAACCACTAGTGGCCGACCGCCAATTGACACACACTAAATGCCTGGGAAACTGTGCCAGCGGGACATTTCGGCGGGACATTTCGGTCACTTCCGTCACTTACTTCACGAATATGACGTCATGACAGGTCGAAGTGAAAATCGAGGGCTCAATTCGTTTCTTGTCATTACACTCCAAATAACGAGGGGACTATCTGTATACGGTTAAAATCAGACTCACCCGATTTTACTGATTAACCGAGACCAGGGTGATGAATTGAAGATCAAACCCGTAATAGATCAGATCGAGGTATGAAGATGAGGCACCGAGTTCAGGATTCGAAATACCTATCGAGATCGAGATTGATCGAGACCAAATGAGATAGACATCGGGCAAGATCGAAGATAGTATAATAACAGAAAGGCGAGATATCCGTGACTGGTCGAAGAACATGGCAGAAATCTAGGAATGGATCAAATCAAGAACGGTTGTTTAGCTAATCATGGGATTTCCTTCTGTAATTAGAATTATACCGTAAATAGAATTCCTCTACTATATAAATGGGAGTTCTAATCATTTGTAACACACATCATTCACACATATCAAAGTAATATAACTCTCTCTCTCACACACTTATACTCTCTTGCTCATCAGTTTACTTTCTGCTTCATTATTTTAGTACCAGCCCGTTCGAGAGCACTCTAGCTCGAGGGCTGAATTGCATTTCAAGGCTGGTTTGCTTTACTTTATTGTTAATCTTTGCTATTAATCTTCACATTTATCATTTGGTATTAGGTGAAATCACGTGTCCTTAAAATCACATTATAAATTTAATTGTTATCCATTTTTAAGGGTAAACACTAAATATGGTGTATTAGTTATGTTGGGAATGATTATGCTATTCTTATTGACTGTTTCGTTTAGGGGTCGTTTGCTATGAGGTATAAGAAGGTATAAAGGTGGTATAAAAATTTAATACCACCTTAATACTCTGTTTGGTTAGCAAATCAGGTATAAGTTATCCTGGTGTTAATTTTAACACTGGGATAACTTATACCTTATAGAAGGTGGGGTAATTTGCACCGGTATAACTTATACCTTCTTCTTAGAAATTATGCAATTGTCATTTTTAATACAACATACCAAATAATGAATAAACAAGAATCACATCATAACTAATCCCAGCATAACTTATCCCAATATAACTTACATGACATAACTTATACCAGTATAAATCGTATTCCAATCAAACGACCCCTTAGTGTATTAAAAATAGTATGCATGATATGGTATTGCTAATGTCATGATTTGTTATGTGCCTATCTATAAGAATTGTACTAAATAGGATATATAACTAAGACACATATTAATTATACATAAATTAAAAAACATTCATAAATTAAAAAACATTACCAAACAAGGGATTAATAGTACCAAAACTAATACATATATTATTTTCCCAAATATATCCTACCAAATCACCCCTTATTGTTTCTCTATCTCAGCTTATAATGTACGGTACTATGGCCATTTGGAGAGTTGATATTTTTTTATTGCAATATGCTAAATACTTTTTTATTATAAAATTATAGAAATAATTTATAATGTTGAAGACATATAACAAATTGTACAAACTTTTATATAAAATGGTCATGAACTTCAATATGGAATCTGATATAGAAGTTTCAGCCTCAGGTTTCACCAGCTTCATATATAACAAAAACTCTCATGTGCTCCCACTAGAAGAAAAGGTCCGCTTTTAAAGAGCCAATTTAATGACATAATTAAAAAAATTAAAATGTATTTTTTCTATAACTATTTAATTTTCTAGTTAATGTGAACGCATAATTCATAATATAGTATCTTTTATTTATTTTCTAACTATTTAAATTTTATTTTCAAAAAAGAATGAAGAATCAATATTAACATTTACAATAAAAATTAGTAGAATGTATGCGGTATGCCCCTCGTTCTTTCATGCTTTAGTTTTGAGACAAACCGATATTTAGTTCCTGTCTAGCCATAAAAGTTGGCAGTTTTTTTCCAAAATTTATTTTCAAATATATGTTTGTTTATAGATTTTAATTATTTTTAGGCAAATTTTGAAAATAGCTCTAGTGTAATTTTTAAAGTTTTCTATTAATAAAACCTTAAATTCTTTCCAGTAAAATGCATGTCCAAACGCATTTTCAACTTTCAAAAAATATTTTTCATCTCATCTTCAAAAATTTATTTTTTTCAAGTTTCAATCAAATCTATGTCAAAATGCTAGCTTAGTACTCTATTGTATGCTTTCTAATTATTAGGAGACGGAGTCATGGGCTTTTTTTTTTTTAAATATAAGGTACAAGTTTTGAAGCTCCAACTGTATGGGTCGAAACCCGACTGAGGAAATTCAGCACGAAGAGGTGATTATCACGAGTAATTAATAATTATCGTGAGCAATTTGGCCGAGGCCGACCAGTGATTGATGGAAAGTGTCGCCAAGCGGTCAACCACGGTCGAGGTCGAGTAGTGTAGGTAGTAGTAACGGTTAGTTTTGTATTGGGATCTTAAGAGGGAATATTCTCTTGAATATTCTCTATGTTTGTACCTTTAGGGTTCTTTGGGAATATCCCATATAAATAGAATGAGAGATAAGGCCAAAGGCATGTAATATTCTATGTGATAAGAACTCTTTTGAAAAGCAAGCTCTCTAGATAAATACACTGAACACTTTTCTGAAGAGATTCGTCTTTTTGGATTACCCCTTGTCATTTCTACCAGATCCAAGAAAGTCTTTAATATTCTTATATATTCTTGTCATTCATCATTATCAGAGGAAGGAATCATCCACCTCATCTAATATTAGGTGAATCTTCCTCTTTATTTACATTTGGTGTCATTTATTGCTATTTAATATCTGATACTTCTAATAAATTGTTGCGTTTGAAGCATTTAATACCTAGTGCATTAAATCTGCATCGCCACTGTCTACATCATCTATACCACTAACCTTAGATCTGAAGTTATTAGCTTTAACTAGGATTAACCTCTTTAATAACCAATTAATTAGTTTAACAAAAGGTAATCATTTTTTGGTCTAACAATTTAGTGTCATCTGTGGGGATTTCCTAGTCAAAGTCTTAGTTCCTTTCAAATCTAAAAAAATGCAAAACCCTATCTTTTCTTGTGTGCACGGTTTGACATGGTAGGTAATGGAGAAGAAAGGATGAAGACAGTAGATGATCTCACTACCAACCTCCTAAACACCATCAACGAGGTCATTGAAGCAGATGCTGAGGACATGACGCCAAACGCCTTTCCCAGGCGGAGTAGTTCACCCCTTCCTCGCGGAAGCATCACAACCTCATACGGTAAATGAGCCTCCACGTCCACAATGAAAGAGGCACCACCAGCAGTGAAAAAACTGCTCGAAGCATGGTTGACAAACACGCTGACCAGCATCCTTGACAAACCTCCCAAAGGGCGAATAGAGAGAACACAAGGGCTTGCGTCGCACCAATGACAGTCGAGCAACACAGCCCCCCTCCCATAACAGGTACTACTCACAACATTAATAATGCAGGCGACGACACCCTCACAATCATTTTGAGGAAGATGGAGGAGATGGAAAACGAAAATAAAATTCTCCAAGACCTAATGAAAGAGCACCAAGAAAGGCTAGATAAAATACCAGGTGCCCCAAAACTCTTACCAAAAAGGGACGTCGGTCAGTTTGTTGAGCAGACGTACACTAACGGAACCGCACCGCACTCCATACCTAAAACCTTCAAAATGTCGCCGTACCTAAAAATATACAACGATTCGACAGACCCTGAGGTTCATGTGACTCACTATCCACCACAGTAAAAGGCAACGACCTCGCCAAAGAGCAAGTGTCTTCTATATTATTGAAAAAGTTTGGTAAAAGCCTCACCGGGGAGCACTAACTTGGTATACGCAGCTGCCCACGCGCTCCATTGAGACGTTCAAGGAAATGGATGACAAGTTTGTAACTGCCCAAGCTAGAGCTAAGAAAGCAGAGGCGAGAGTGAATGACATATTTGCCATTAAACAGTCACCCAGTGAAGGGCTGAGAGACTTCCTCGCTCGATTCGACCATGTGAGGATGACCTTACCAAATGTATCAAAAGGAATGGCAGTAGAATCTTTCCAGAATGGGTTAAACAGGAGCGGTTCAAGGGCGACCAGAAAGTTGTTGAGTCGGCTCATGAAGTATCCCTCGACCACTTAGGATGAGATACACAGTGCCTATTGCGCCGAAGTACGAGCTGACGATGACGACCTCAACGGGCCAACTCAACGGTTGACCTCAGTACAAATGGAATCCAAGAAAGACCGGAGAAACAACAACAGAAGAGATCTTGCAGGTCCGCGGCCCAACCGTGAAAGACATCAATCATATGTCAGAGCCGCTATCATACTGCCTCCCCGTCACGGCGGAGGCCCATCTAAGCGACAAACAGGGACTCACTGACGCAAGAGAGGTATGCCACCCATTTATCTAAGGCAGGAGGTCATGAATATGCTTCACCAAGGACACTTGAATTAGATAATAAGAGACTGAGAAAGGGAAAACTTTTCTCGAGGACACGAACAACACCAAGGTTTACCAAAACCGCCTTCCCCAGCTCGATCCATTCAAATGATCATTTGAGGGAGTGATGACGCATCAATTAACAACGTAAAGTTCACGACCACCCACAAGCTCAAACGGTCGATCGCTCATGAACGGTATGACGAACTCGAAGAAAGTATCATCTTCCATAAGTCAGATACCCACGGTTTGGTTTTTCCTCACTATGATGCTCTTGTTATCACTTTACGCATATCAGATACAGATGTGAAACGTATTATGGTGAACGATGGGAGAAGCGCATGCATTATCCATCCTCGGGTACTTGCACAAATGAAACTCGAGGATAAGATAGTGACACGCTGCATCACACTAATGGGTTTCAATAATGAAGTTGAACGGACATCTGGAGAAATCACACTCCACGTCCTGGCCGGCGGCGTCACTCTAGAAACTACGTTCCACATTATGGATCAAGGTATGGCGTAAAATTCCATCATAGTCAACCTTGGATACACACAATGAAGACCATCCCCTCCAGCTTGTACCAAGTCATCAAATTTCCCACCCCATAGGGGATGTTCAGCATCCGAGAGGAATAACGCACCTCCCGAGAATGTTATCGTATCGCCCAAGATTTCACATACACCCAACAAATAAAGGGGAAAGCCAAAGAGGCATAGAAATTAATAGGGTCGATGTCGAGCAGTGATGAAGGGAAGGATGTCATCAGAGACCCCGAAATCATAGAGGCCACGTTATCAACCGTAGAAGATCTTGACCCCGTCCAACTCGACAAAAATGACCATAGCAAGAAAGCCTACATCAGCCACAAACTTCAGGAACTAGGTAAATTCCATCAATTCTTAGCTAACAATGCAAACTTGTTTGCCTTTTTTCATGCAGATATGCCAGGCATCCCGAAAGAGATAGCGACACACAAGCTGAACGTCGAACCACTTTACCCTCCAGTAAGACAAATTAGGCAGAAATTCGATTTTGTATTAAATTATGCATTCCGCAAGGAGGTTAAAGTACTGAAAAATGGATCCATCAGAGAATCAAAGTACCCCCAATGGGTCGCCAACGTAGTCATGGTGAAGAAGAATGGAAAATGGCGGATGTGCGTGGACTTCACAAATTTGAACAAAGCGTGCCTGAAAGACTCATTCCCGCTGCCCCATATCGACCAACTCATTGATGTAACAGTTGGACACGAGTTATTAAGTTTCTTAGATGCTTACTCGGGCTACAACTAGATCCTCATGTAAGAGGAATACCTGGAAAATACCACCTTCATCACCCACCAGGGGACGTGCTGTTATAGGGTGATGCCTTTCGGGCTGAAAAACGCAGAGGCAACGTATCAGAGGTTAGTGACAAAGATGTTCAAAGACCAACTCGACAAGATCATGGAGGTCTACATCGACGATATGTTGGTCTAATAAAAAAGGAGAGAAGATCGCATAGACCACCTGAAAGAGGCCTTAAACATACTCAGGCGATATGGAATGAAATTGAACTGTGAAAAATGAGCCTTCAGCGTAACCTCGAAAAAATTCCTCAGTTTCCTAGTATCACAACGAGGCATCGGGGTCAACCCTGACAAAATTAAAGCTATAGAGGGAATACCTGAAACCTTAACCAGTAAGAAACATGTTCAGAGACTGAACGGTCGTATAGCCGCCCTGTCGAGATTCATCTCACGGTTTTACGACATCTGCCACAAGTTCCTTGGTGTAATCAAGAAAGACAACGGCCTCCAATGGAGCTCCGAGTGCGTCAACACCCTGAAGGAGATAAAGGCGTGCTTATCTTCACCTCACTACTATCTAAAGTAGAACCCAGAAAACACCTCCTCGTTTATTTGGCCGTGTCCGATGTGGCAGTGAGTGCGGTCCTAGTCCGACAAAATAAAGTTGCGCAATCTCCCATCTACTACATTAGTAAAACTTTAGTCGACACCGAGATGAGGTATACACACCTCGAAAAGTTGGCCCTGGATTTGGTCGTAGTTTCACGAAAGCTTAGACCCTACTTCCAATGCTACCCTATCTCGGTAGTCACCACTTTTCCCCTGAGAAGTATTTTGCATAAACCCGAGTTGTCGGGTAGATTGGCCAAATGGGCCATAGAGTTAAGCGAGCATGATATAACCTATCAACCGTGAACGGTGATAAAGTCGCAAAGTCTTGCCGACTTCGTCGCCAACTTTAGCACAAAAATAATGCCTGAAGTCAAAAGAGAAGCGGCCCACACTTCCCCCCAAACACAGGACCTATGGGTCTTTTATAGTGATGGAGCCTCTAATGCATTGGGGTCAAGACTGGAACTCGTGCTAGAGGCATTAACAGGCGAAGTAATTCGCCAGTCCATAAGATGCCCGGGCATGACTAACAATGAGGCCGAGTATGTGGGTGTGATTGCAGGACTAAGGTTAGCACTCAAGTACGGAGCAAACCGATTCATCCTACGTTGCAACTCTCATATCGTCGTCAACCAAGTCACATAGGCTTTCCAAATCAAAAAACAAAGACTACAAAAGTATCAGGCCGAGATCTGCAAGCTGCTACCCTAATTCGATGAATGCCAGCTCGACCAAATCCGTCAAGCACAGAATATCGAGGCAGAAGGCCTTGACAAACTTGTGGCATCCACTAAAAGCCTAACCGAAGAAGGAACGTGGTCACTCTCCTCCACTCATCGATAGATCAAATCGAAGTAAGAACTATAAACTTAACTTGGTACTGGCGCAGTCATATTGTTACATACTTGTAGGACGGCGTGCTCCCAGATGATAAAGAAGAAGCCAAAAAGCTTCGAATGCAGGCGGCCAGGTACAACACCATAAACAACGACATGTACAAAATAACGTATAGAGGCCCCCTAGAAAAATGCTTAGGCCCAAACCAGACACGACGCGTTCTAGAAGAAGTCCATGAAGGCCACTGCAGAGCTCATTCTGGCAATCGAGCTCTGGTCAAATGCCTCATACGAGCAGGCTACTACTGGCCCACCATGAAAAAACAGGCAGCCGACTTCGTAAAAAAAATGCAAACAATGCCAAAAATATGCCCCCGTGATCCACCAAGCATGTGAGACCTCCACTCAGTCACCTCATCTTGGCCTTTCATCAAATGGGGGATGGACATCGTCGTCCCCCTCCAAGCAGGGCGAGGTAATGTATGATTTCTTTAGTTTTAAATGACTATTTTTCCAAGTGGGTGGAAGCAGGTGCATTCACCCAGATATGCGAGCAAGAAGAGATCGCCTTCATATGGAAGAATATTGTGTGCCGCTTCGGCCTCCCCAAAGAAATCAGTTGAGACAACGGGCCTCAATTCACCATAAAAAAGATAGTCAAGTTCTTCAAGAAATGGCATATGAAAAGAATACTCTCCACGCCATATCATCCCGCGGGAAATGAGCAAGCGGAATCCTCCAAAAAATCCATACTGAATATCATGAAGAAAAATCTCGAGAACGCCAAAGGACTATGGCAGGAACTAACGTCGGAAGTGTTATGGGCATACCGCACAACGCCAAAAATAAGCACAGGAGAAACGCCTTACTCACTAGTCTATGGGGTGATGCAGTAATACCAGTCAAGGTTGGAGAACCAAGTCTAAGATACTCCCACGAGAGCGGGTCGAGAAATAATGAAAGCAGAAGGCAGGACCTCGTTGAACCCGAAGAATCGAGAGATATGGCTTACATAAGGATGATCTCCCAAAAACAACAGGCAAAATGCTACTACAAAGAAAACCCAAGGTCAGACCACTCAAAGTCGGGGACTATGTACTCAAGGCCAAAACACAAGCAAGCAGGGATCCACGGGAAGGAAAACTGGAAAAGAATTGGGATGGCCCATACAAAATCACAGCAACAACAAACAAAGGGTCATTTCAACTGGAAACGATGGAAGGAAAACTACTACCAAACAACTGAAACATCGCCCACCTCAAGTACTTCAACTTCTAAGGAAAAATATTATATGAGCCGTACTCTTTTTCCCTCACCTAAGTTTTGTCCCAATTGGGTTTTCCCGGGGAAGTTTTTAACAAGGTGACGAGGAAAACATTTCGAGTTAAGCATGAGCAGGTGAGGAAACGAGTTGACCAGTTCATTGCCCGACCTCTCAAATACTTCTTCAGATCGACTAATAAAGGTACTAGATAGACTGGGACTGGAATACCAGCCCGAAAAACATGTAAACTTCTTTAATACAAGTGTAAGCAAAGCATACAATTACATGAAGTTCGCCCATGTCTTCACCAAATTAGCGTTGCATCAATTAAGAGTAACATTCGACCTTGCTCGAATTAACTCACGTTCAACCTCGTTCAAACTAATTAAGAATATAATTCAACCTCATTCGAATTAACTCACGTTCAACCTCGTTCAAACTAATCAAGAGTAATATTCAACCCCGCCTGAATTAACTCACGTTCGACCTTGTTTGAACTAATTATGAATATAATTCGACCTTATTCGAATTAACTCATGTACGACCTCGTTTGAACTAATTAAGAGTAACATTCTACCTCGCTCGAATCAACTCACATTCGACCTCGTTAGAACTAGTCAAGAGTAACATTCGGCCCTGGTCAAATTAACTCACATTCGACCTCGTTCGAACTAATTAAGAATATAATTTGACCTCGTTCGAACTAACTAAGAGCAACATTCAACCTCACGCGAATCAACTCGCATTCGACCTCACTCTAATTTAACTCAGATTCGACCTCGCTCGAATCAACTCGCATTCGACCTCGCTCGAATTTAACTCACATTTGACCTCGCCCGAATTAAGTCATACTCGACCCTGTTCGAGTTAACGCCTGCCAACACGGCCACGAATAAATCCAAAATGCTTCTAATCAAGGCAACCAAAATGAGGAAAATATCCAAGAGAAAACAAAAAAGATTCAGAAACAAATAGCAAAAGTAGCATTCCAATTCAAAAGATATCTTTACAAGGGCTGAATCGACGCCCACAAAAGTAAAAACAAAAATTACAAAAAAAGCATAACTACTCAGCAACACCATCCTCACCGCCGTCCTCTCCATCAGAGTATTCGTCATCATACCAAGCACCTTGATCAATCCCTTCCAAGCCCTCTTCACCATCACCAACCACCGGCGTAGCAGGATCATAACCATAGGCGACCCGAGCTGCACGCGCCGTAGCACGAGCATCCTCAAACTCAGCCTCATAAACTCTCCCCGAAGTCATCAAATCCCTGAATATGTCTAGCTGGTCCTCGACATGAATCCACTTCTCATACAAATCCCGCAGAACATTGGGATAAGTGGAAGTGTGAAAGGAGGACAGTTGATCCAATAGTTGCGCCTTTTCGGCCTCAAGAGCGGCGATCTGATCATTGAGGTGTGAAACCTCTCTCTCAAGCCCCCAATTAGCCGTGCTTCCCTGAGCACAGCCGTCTCCGCATCATTCGCCTGCTCGGACCATAGGACGCAGATGGAATCTTGAAGCGCCTCCTCCTTCGCTAAATCCGCCACCCTGGTCTCCCCAGCCTTCTCCAACCCTGTCGCTTTCTCGATCACCTCATCACTCAAATTGTTAGCTCTAATCGAACTCTGCTCAAGCTCGTCCCGCAGAGATGCCACTTGGGTTTGAAGGTCTGAACACTCAGCCTCGACCCCCTTGCTCACCTCGAGCTCGTCCATTTTGATTCTAAGTGCTCCCTCAAGCTCGTTGCATTTACTGATGACTCTCATAAGTTCATCGTCTTTGTGCTTCAGCTCATCCCTAAGGGCCTGGAAGTTGTCGTCCACACTGAACCGGTTGGATATTTCACGCTGCTTGGCGTTGTACTCATAGTAATTCCTCTCCATTTTCTTGAAAATCTTCTTCCGCTTCTCTTCTCGGCGGGCACTCTCAATCTCCAAAATGATGGTCTAACAAGAAAGAGAAAGCAGAAGAAAAAGGAAGTCAGTCTAAAAAGAAAGAAGGAAGAATGTAAGGCATATGAACTAGAGAGATCAGAAACTTACCCTCAAGGCTATTCCGGCTATGACTGACGATAGAACGACATCATTAAACGTCTGTAAGGTCCTGCCCTCAGCGTTAGAGCAGAGAGGACCCAAAGAGGGAACCACATTCTCTATATCCACAAGCAAGTCGCGCCAAGGGGACGACTATGGTGTGAGTGGATCCCTCTAGCCTTACCTCCACCCGAGTAAACCCTTCAGTAAACATCCACACTTCGCCATGGTGAACGTCAGAACCGGTCTCGTAGCCGTCCATGACCACACTCTTCCCTCTCTCCCCGACCGACGAAGGAACGCCAACCTGCCCTGAAGGTGACAGATCTCTCTTTGACACGGCCTCCACAGCCTCTGGTAGCCCCCCTTCTTCAACAATGACCTCGGGAAAAGGAGCATCTTTTGTGACCTTTGCAGGCGGCGAAGCCATAGTAGCCAAATCTATTTCACCCTCCGATGCAGCCATGGTCGGTTCAAGGTCACCCCTTTTTGACTCCTTGACTTCAGCTATCCCGTCGCCGACTTCCACCCTCCTCCTTTTAAGCAGAACCAGTCCCTCCTCACTTGGTGACAAATCGTCTACCAAATGTAACATAGGAGAAGTTGATGGGGCCGTCGCCCATCTACTAGGTCTGCGCAGTGCCAGGGTCTGGGAAGAAGTAGTTGTCTGAATGGACTTGCCTGCAGTCGCAGCAAGTAGAGATCCCGTCATAGCACTTGGTTGACAAAAGGCGGGGGTAGGAGCCTTCACCTTTCTCGAAGCTCTCCGACCTGACAACAAAAGCAGAAGTTAAGCCAGCCCCACTATAGAAGAGAAGAAAAGGAAAAGAATACAACATGATGGTTGAAGCAATAGAAGTCCAAAATAAATGACTCATCGGTCGCAGAAGGTTTGCGCCCAAACTTCTTGTGGAACGTTGTCTATTCACAAATCCCCATCGTATGGGGGCAAGACTTGACTGATCCAGTCATGAATATCAGTAACCAATATACAAGGCTCATTCTCGGATACACAAAAGAAAAAGATGAACGATTAAGTTACCACCAAGATAAACAAAATAAACAATCGGCAAAAGTACTTACGAGTGAAGTTCCACGCTTCAGGGAACCCACTAGGGTTTGCCACCACATACGCGGTCTTGATATAGAAGAAGAAGTACTAAAATCAATGATTGGCCTTATCGTCCATCTTCACCACCAATCCTTGCTTCCACAGTGGCGAAGGTGTAACATCGTACCTTTATGGAAGCTTGGCGCGAAGAGATGCAACAGATGGCGAATGGAAATCCCGCGGTTGGACATGTGTACTTTATCAACATAAGGAAGAGTTTGTAAATATAGGGGAGATCTGAGCCAGATAGATGCTATAATAGCGGCAGAATTCCTCCGCCAATGGAGGAAGGGGAAGATAATAGCCCACGTAAAACAGATATGCATAGAATGCGCAATATCCAGGGCGATAAATATGTACCACATTGCGACCGGCTGGGATTAGGTCAATATGGGTCGGGATGTTGTACTTGGCCCTAAGCTCAATGAGGGCAGCCTTGTCCATTTAGGATTCCACAGGTTCGGGCTCGTTCGCGGGTAGTTTTGAGAAGTCCGACCTAGCTTTGTCGTTACAAGGAATTATTTCCTCTATAGTGGGAAAGCCTTCGTCCTCAGCGACAACGGTAGCCTCATCATCGTGAGGAGGCATTCTCACTGCCAGTGGGATTGGTTCAGAAGCCTCACCAGAGCCAGAAGGTGCATTGACCATTTTTAGTTGCTTGTAAATGCAGAAGGTACTCGAAAGAGGTAGAAGTATCATAAATTGCTTGTTGGGTTCGAAGCATTTAATACCGAGTCCGGAACCAAAACGTTCTTTTTGACACAAAGAACGAAAATAAGTGGGAAAGAAAAGACAGCCAAAGTATATATAACGCCCAAAAACTGGGTGCTATACATTAACGGTAACTCTGCCGTTAATGTATAGCACCCAGTTTTTGGGCGTTATACTGCAAAATCTGACACAGTCAGGTATAGCGCCCAAAAACTGGACGCTATACCCATTTGTTTTATTAATTCCATCTTCTTCTTTAACACCGTCCCTCTCCCCAAATATTTTATCCATCCCACCATTTTTTTACTCTCCTTTCTGCTTCTGGTCCCCTCCCCCCCCTCACGCCCAGTAAAAAAAAATTTGTGGGCCCTCCCGTCACACAAAAGGTATAGAACGTAAGTCCCACTTCCGAGTAGATTTTCGTATTACTGTGGGTTCACACTTCCGGGGTCAATTTTTCAATCGATTTGCTTTCTGAAAACACTAATCGAGGTATTTCGATTTATTTCATGTTGAAACTTTTATAATAATGCATATTAGTTAATTTGAATGTGTTCTATTTCGTTTTGTATTTTTTTTTTTGCGAAGCTACTATGTTAAATTTATCCGGACTTAATCTTAGTGTTTTATAAAAAAACATATATTTGTCTAATAAATTTGTCTGTTAATATCCGGATTTATATATATGTGTTTTCATGCCGTTTTGTGTTTTTTTGTGATTAAATGTATTTGTTGTTTATGCTTAGTTTAGATTATTTTTTAGCGTAATAAAATATAGACTTTTTTAGCTTAGTAAAATGTAGACCATTTTAGCGTAGTAAAATGTAGAGCCTTGTAGCGTAGTAAAGTGTAGTATTTTAGCGTAGAATTC